>JAOEHY010023864.1:2172-21496 GCA_025447955.1 Psilopsiagon aurifrons
GCTGACTCCTAGGTGCCTCATTAGCCCCCCCCCCCCCCCAAGCTATCTAAGGTACAGAAACGAGCTATGTATGAACTTGAGTATTTCAAAGGACCCAATTCACATCTAGGATGTTAGAAATAATAAATAGAACTCAATTTCCCAATCCTGTAGGCACTCAGGCACTTCAGTGAGCCATAGTGTACTGAATGATTTCAAAAGTAATCTGAACAATGAATGTCAGGGTTTCAAGTTCTGACTTCCAGTTCCAATGATGTCCTGAGGCAAATATACAGAACTCTGTAGGAAGCATGTTTTCAGCTAACCAGTTCTCTCTATTTCTTTTTATTTATTAATTTAGCATCTCAGAACTCAGAGTGCTGCTTCTCGGGATCTCTGTTCCAGGTGCCTGACTCTCACAGACTAACCTAATCATTCAGCTCCAGGAGTGGAGTAGTTTTCAAATACTATTAAAATTATTAAATTATTAAATGTTGAAGCAGAGCATCACAATGAATTAGTTCCTTTTCTGTTTCTAGACCATTAATGAATTTCTTTTGAGCAGGCTTCATCTACCCTGTAAATATAATTGATGTGGTTATGTAAAAATAGTATGGGACTGCAAAACGGAAAACTGTTATAAGGCAAAAATGGAGAAAAATTGGGCATGCATATCCAGTATTAATCCTAGAAGTTCTTAACTGCTTAACTAATAATCATTTTAATGTTATATATAAAATCCAAGGACATAATTTGATGAGAACTTTCATAGTTATTTATCTATGTTATGTTCAATGTCATTTTGGCTATCCGAAAAAATGAGAATGGAGATCAGGTAAAACCCATTTTCACTTCTTTGAAATTTGCAGGTTATAGGAAAAATGATGTTTTAAAAAATATTTCATAGATCAGGATGTTTCTAGATGATAATTTAGAGACAGAAATGAAATGGAAACATTTCTCAGAGATTTTTTTTTTTTCCATTTTAAAACAAAAAACTAATCCTCTCACTGAAGTTAAGGTCTTAATGAGGAAACTCAAAGCCCTGAAATTATCCTTTTCAAAAAAGTTTTCCAACAAAGTCTGATTTATGGGGGAAGGGGTTAAGAATAACTGATGAAAGAAAGTATTTCTTCACCTTGTAGAAATCTCAGAATCTGTCTTCCTGGTTTATTCTTCTTCACAAATACACAAATAAGAGATTGTTGACAGATTTGAATGAATTGGAGCTGTTACATCAGAGAAAAAAACCCAACAAACTTTCTGACCAGTACATCCATCCTGAAAGACCCAGGACCATGCAATGTGTGAATGTAACACAAAAAACAACCCCTCAGCCGAGGGACTGACCTAGCAGATCTCTCAGACTTGCTAAAAAATTAGTACACATTTTTTGCAGTCTACAAAAAAGCTGACTTTTTCTTTAAGCAATGTAAATACATTGTAAAGGTGGAACAGTTTTAACATCTTTCCACTCTTATCTTGTGCACTGCACAGTAGCAACCAAAGGAGAAGGTGGATTTATACTAGGAAATTCTAAAGGTCAGGTACAGAAATACTTTCAGAATCACAAAATAGCTTGAGTTGGAAGGGACCCACAAGAATTATAGAGTCCAAAGCCTGATTCCACACAGGGCAACGTTAAAGTTAAACTATACATCTAAAAGCGGTTTCTACTATCCTGTATTTTTACCTCTCCAGAAATAAGTTTATCTAATGAGACAGTTTCATGCAATTGCCAACATTTACTGCATGCTTCATTAATAGAATCACTTCTTTTGAAAAAGGTATTTAGTGACTGTTTCATGTTACCTGTTTTATGAATCCCATTTTTTCAATCAAATGTTTTTCAAGACACACGTTCCTCTTATGAGCTCTGAATATGATTTGTAAGAACATGCATAAGATTTCAGCATCTATCTTTCCCTAAACTTCCCACTGAATTTAAAAGCTGACTTTTTTTTCTTGCACTGTTGGAACTGCAAAATTCTTTAAGTTTGTTGAAGATCTTTCAGTCTCCTGGGTCCCAGCTATTCTTTGCTAACTCCTGTACTCTGAATTCTTGGTGTTTATTTCCCAGCTTGTGAGCCATACTTCCCTATGTAATTATACCAGAATTGGGCATAAACTATACAGCAAAGCTCAAGCTGTTAAATACCACCGAGGGTCTGCTGTGTGTTTATAATAATTAATATTACAAAAAAAAAATCTGAAAGAATTAATTAGGTTTCTGTGTACCCACGTTACCATGAGCCTACCAGGGCAGAAGCAGAATATTGGAATTAAAAAGTAGTTAAATTCTGTTTTCCTTTCCACATCACTAAAAGTTTACCTCTTAAAAAAACCAAAGAAAACACAGGTCTGCCATGTTCAAAGGAGTAGGATTACTCTGGACATTAATACTTTAATCTTCATGAGAAAGCGATAGATTTCCCAACATCCACTTGAGTCATTAGTATACACTATCTCTGATAACATGAAATTCACATAATGTAGTGTAGCATCCTGGCAGAGTGTGCACAAACTTTTTTATCTTCCACTCCCTTGCTAAAAGCAAGCATTTTATTATTACCATAACTGCAGTAAACTAAAGATCAGATACTGCCATTTTTAACTCTGTTCCTCTCCTTTAGCTACATTTATGAACATTTTACTCTGTTGCAATAAACCAAATCACTTAACAAATAGCTATTAAGTCTGGTAGAAATAATTTAATGCATAGCTATATATAAATATTTCATAGATACGCATATAGCCACAAAGATGATCAGAGGGCTGGAGCACCTCTCGTATGAAGACAGGCTGACAGGGTTGGCCTTGTTCAGCCTGAAGAAGAGAAGGCTGTGAGGAGACCTTAGAACTGTCTTCCAGTTCCTAACTGGGGCCTACAAGAAATCTGGAGAGAGACAGTTTACAAGAGCATGTGGTGATGGGATCTTTAAGGTCCTTTCCAAACCAAACCATTCTATGATTTTATGATTTTATACAAGGATACATGTATTTGAATGTAAACCCAAAAATGGAGTCATGCTAATGAGTATGGCAATTCTTATGAGAAAACGTATATACTCATAAAGGAGGAGCAGCTACATATTAGATATCAGCTCTCAATTTCCCTGTTTCTATAGTTTGTGAACTGTGCTGTATGTACAACAATCTTAAGTTATCCATAAGCGAAGTCTTATTCATACATTAATCCACCTGTGGAATAACTCTTTTGTACTGAAAATGCTATTTTAACTTCAATCCTACATTTCACCTGTTCAGTCAGGGCTTTGAACTGAGGCAAAACACTCTTCAAATGACTGAACATCCAGATTGTCAGATATGAAGATTGTAATGTCATTTTATGCAGCACAGGTTTAGAATAAATCACTGTTTCAAGTAAAAATAACCCAACATACACTTGAGGAATACACAGTTAAAAATAAGTTTGAATATTTGGGTAAGATAATTTAGTCTGGAGATACATTTTAATTTTCCTTCACAGGAAATGAGAATTTTGAATTAGTGAAATAATGTGGAAGTGTGGTACGGGAAGAGTGGTATGTTGCAATATTGTTTAAAAGCCAGAAAAAACTGAACCCTCCTGATGTTGCCAAAGGGAAAATGAGTAAGGAAATCACCTGAGTTTGTCACATAATGTAAGTGATGAAAATAAAATGTGTTAACATTCACAGTTACAAGAAAAAAATCATCAGAGATTAAAGGTGACCATCAAAACCTATTTCAGGATTTTGACGGTCTCTTCAAAATCAAGTCTGATTTCAGTTTCAATGCCTTTTTATGCTAAGCCTGCCCTTAAGAGTCTGTTTTCCCACTAACTAGTCCTGAGCATCCTATGAGTTCTTAACACTTGGGACAGACTCCATACACAGGCACTCCTTTTTTTCCATGCTGGTCTTGTCTATGCCTCTGAAGAGTCATATGCCTTGCAGAAGGAACCTGTGTTTAACTCATTCCAGCCATACTACAAACACACTTGAAAATAAGTTTATTTTTTCCATCAGTTACCTGAAACATCTCAATTTCATAGATGCAGTGCAACTTCAAAGGCATAGTAACACGAACAGCTAGCAGTCATAGAGGTCAAATCACTCATGTAAGTAAGGTAATGGCCATACCTATGTGTTTGCATCATCAGCTGCTTTCGTTCTGTGTTCTGTCTCAGAGACTTACTGAATTCTACATGTAGTGTATATAAACACACACAATACAGCAGATACAAAATTTTACAGTATTATAAATAATATAAGAATAACCCTCTGACCTCATGGTTTGGGTTTCAGTTTCTGAGAAATTATACTTGTATTCCAGTCCATATATTGGAGATTTTTATGGCAAGAAGAAATTAATCCCCTTGTAGAAAAACTGATATGGATTACTGAAATGGTCGTACAATATGCTTGGAGAAAAAGGAGAGCCAAGGTAAAATTCATGCTTCACATCAAGGGATTTAAATTTGGATGTCACAGATACCACTCTAATAACCTAATTATGGTCATAGAGGGAGGAGAGGTCATGGAGGGAGAAGAAAAATACAGTCTCTGTGTTGCAATCTATACCTATTTTGTCTTTGAATTAGGTCTTACTTCCAAGAATTTTGTTTAAAAAGTGAAACAACAGAGGTAAAAAGTTACGTCAATCAAACAGTTTAATTCAAGCATAATATATTTTACTGGAAGAGTTTGAAAATACTGTACTGATCAAACCAAGTTTACATAGCCACCAAACTAAAGAGGTGATGAAAAGACAAAAGATACAGAATTGTACATTCATAGAATGGTTTGGGTTAGAAAGGACCTTAAGATCATCAAGTTCCAGCCCCCATGCATGGGCAGGGACTCCACACACTAGATCATGTCCCGCAAAGCTCTGTCTAACCTGGCCTTGAACATCGCCAGGGATGGAGCATTTATCACTTCCCTGGGCAGCCTGTTCCAGTGCCTCACCACCCTCAGGGTAAAGAACTTGTCCCTTACATCTAATCTAAACGTCTATTTAAGTTTTAACCCATTAACCCTTGTCCTATTACTACAGTCCCTGATGAAGAGTCCCTCTCCAGCATCCTTATAGGCCCCCTTCAGATATTGGAAGGCTCCTATGAGGTCTCCATGATGCCTTTTCTTCTCCAGGCTGAACAGCCACGAACTTTCTCAGCATATCTTCATATGGGAGGTGCTCCAGTCCCCTAATCATCCTCATGGCCTCCTCTCAACTCGCTTCAATAGCTCCATGCCTTTCTTATGTTGAGGACAGCAGAACTGCACACAGCACACCAAGTGAAGTCTCAAGAGAGCAGAGTAGAGGAGGATCACCTGCGTCGTCCTGCTGGTCACACTTCTTTGGATGTGGCCCAGGGTATGGTTATCTGAATAATACTATTTCTTGTCACTGTTGAGCCATTTAAATGGAAAATTTCTAAATTACTAAGTTTTAGGCAGGTGCCAGAAGTTGAAAATTTCAACATAAACAGTTAACATTTAGAAAAATTATAAGCATGTGGGAGTAATGTCTTTTGGTGAAAAGCTGGATGCAGCTTTAGCTGAAGACAGTGCTACCAGTTCCGCCTTAAAGCTCTTACTTATAATTGCAACAAAACCAGGAAAGGACTGTGCAATAAAACCTTTGATTGTGAATAAAGTTAACAATATTAATTTCTTTAAAATGGAACACATAGACAGAAAAAAAGTCATAATTTGGTGTACTGGCTCAGACATAACTTCCGCAAAATAAAATCTACTGCCCTCAATTTTTTAAGTAAAATAATTTTGGAGAATGGTGGAAGGTTCACTAAAACCTTTGTCTTATCAATGAATCTACAAAGTTTTACGGATGGAAATCAGGGAAGACACCAAATCTGCTAGTAAGGGTCTACATAGAATATTATTGCCCTATAGCAAAGAAAAGAATTTTAGGAATCTTTATAATCCTGCTGGGCCTGTAAAAATAGAAACAAAGAGAGGTCAAAGGATCTCAGTGGATGGTTAGACTGCAAAGCATGTGCACAGTGAAATACTTTGACCTTAGTTTCAGAAAGGCAATCACTGTTGAAATGACTTTGGACAACAGACAGTAACTAGACTGCTGAAGTCTATTCTTGTAAGAGTATTATAAATAATTATAAATTGCATTAGTTTTATAAATACAATTTTACATCACAGGAAGTCACAATGCACATGCACACCAGCACAATCCAAGTCTTAAACTTCCAAATTTCAGGCATTAGAACAATGACAATACATTCCTTGACTATTTTTCTAATCAGAGTCCACAGCATGCAATTTCAAGAAGTCCAAATGTTTGAAGTATAAATATTTACAACTTGAAACAGTTTATCAGAGGGAAGAAGCTGAGCAACCCCTAGTGGTAGTAGAAAAATACATACTGGGAAAAAACCCAAAATTTTTCACAGGGTCAAAGCATTTTCAAAAATACATTATTTTGTAAACACAAATTCTAAAGCTATTATAACATTTAGGAAAACTACAAAAATTCAGGTATGATGCATGGCAGTTTTTCCCTAGAAAAAAGAGCACAAGTCTTAGGAGCAGCTGAAGGAACTGTGGTTATTTGGGCTCAGGGAGACCTTAACACTCTCTACAACTACCTGAAAGGAGGATGGAGAGAGGATTTAGCCTGTCTTTTCTCCCAGTTAACAAGTGTATCCCAAGGACAAGAGGTAGCAGCCTCAAGCTGCACCAGGGGAGGTTTAGATTGGATATTAGGAAAAATTTTACACGGAGAGGGTGATCAGACATTGGAACTGGCAGCCCAGGGAAGTGGCGGAATCACTGTCCCTGGAAGTGTTCAAAATCCTTGAGATGAGGCCCTCAGTGATATGGTTTGGTTGTGGCCTTGGCAGTCCTGCAATAATGGTTGCATGTAATGATCTTAAAGGTCTTTTCCAATCTATTTGATTTTATGATTCTAGAATTCTATTAGAATGTGATAATTGTGTTTGATAAAATGCACTGCAATATAGCTATCTTACAATGCACTGCGAAGGAATTTTTCTTTACATCTTTCTCAGAGAGACTGTATTTTTTTCTCCAATTCTAAGATGTCCTAGTGCAGCTACTGCCAAATTCAGCATCATCAGTTAAGGAAGAATTTGCAAGCACTATACAAATGAAATGCACAAAAAATAAAAGCTTAGACCTTTTTATATTTCCTTTGAAAGTGGTTATCTAGAATCCAGGTTTATCATCTGCATTCTATAAATTCATTACAAAGCGTACTTTATGTCTTCTGAATCTTTAAGAAATTTACTCTAGCTGAGTGAGATTTTCTGTGCTAGCCATCTGCTGCTCAAGATTCTTATGAACGGTACATCAGAACAAAGTAGGTATAAAGACAGAGATGAATGTGCCTGAAAACATCAATATCAAAGAACTCAAAATATATCTGAACTGTATACAGTCTTTCAAAAGTTATCCATGCATAGGTATTAAAAGGAAAAGCCCTTGCTCTGTTGCCACCAATGATCCCATGCCTCTAGACATCACCAAAATAAAGGGGTGGTGATTCATAGGGTCAAGCTCATTTCAGACCCCACAAGTCCACATACCAGTAGAAATTTTACAGAAAAAAAAGAATGGGTCAAAAAAATGTAATAATGAAGACAATGTCTCCAAAGTCAAAGGAAACATGGACAGATCTAAAATCACATTTAAAAGTGAAGTCATAAGAAATCACTTTGGTAATGAGTTCTTGATTTTCACTGTGTTTCTAAGGTGACTTTTGAAACTGGTTTTGGGTCAAAAAATCAGTTTAGGCAGAATGTTAATGTGCTTGTTGCTAGAACACCTGCATGTATTTCAAAGATGACAAAAAAGGATTTCAAGAGAATTAAAGTCAATCCCTAAGAATTCACCACACACTGGGAAAAAAGAAATGACCCTCCCCAACATTGATATACTACTACAGCACTTTGTGCTGAGCTGTAGCAATCAGCAAAGCAAGGTGAATTGCAAGGTGACAATTTAACTCTAGAGCTAGAGCAAGATTCTTGTGTTAGACTAATGGCTAGATACTTCAGAGACAAGAATTCTGACATGCAAATCTTAAGTTCACAGAAAGAAAGACATGACAGATATCTGAAGATTTTGTGACAATATTCTGGCAAATATTTTTAAAGATCTCTGATTTCTTACTGAAAAATATGCATAGTTTTACTATAATTAATCTATTGGCACAGTACAGTGTGCTCTCAGGTGGTGTCTGCTTGGGAAACAGCGCTTAACAGATGTTCCATTTTTATCATATTCAAGACACTTTCTATTACATTTAAGAAGCAGCATGTAATGAATCACGATAATATCATACCTCCATATTGCTGAGATGCTGTTTTTCAAGGAGCTGTTGCATTTCTGTTAGATTTTTCTGGAAGAGAAGTTGGTTACTATCCATGTTTGTTCTACTGCTCTCTTGCATTGCTTTATCCCAGCCAATCATTGCTGAAATCTGCTTCTGATGGCAAAAAACGTTTCTAGATGCTGATGAGGATGAAGTGTCATCTGTGGTTCTTGATGCAAGCAAATAACTTATTACTTTGGCTTATTTCTATGAGTCAACTGTACACTGTTAAACATGTCCCTGTCTAAAAGTACACATCATCAATAAATGCCTGTGAAGTGAGGGACAGCTATGCTATACCTAACTACAGGTGGTGCTAAAACTGTCCAACACTTTCAATTTAAACTTTCCCTTCTGCTATTTATAAATAGTCAGACTTTTCTGATTGGGATGCTGGGCAACTGCCTCAGGCTGAATTAATCTGGAAAATGTCAGCCAACAGTTTGGTCATTTACAGAAATGGAACACAGAGTGTTTGTTTTTGTTGCGGGGCTTTTTTTTTATTTGTTTGTTTTTTCTTGTTTTGTATTTTGGTGGCTTTTTTTTTGTGGTGGTGGTGGTGGTGTTGTGTTTCTTTCTTTTTTTTTTTTTTTAACCAGGAAAATGGCTTTTATTTTTCCACAAGGTTGGTTTATATAGAGCATAGCTATATATTGATGCTGTCAGATATTCCTTTACTTCAAATAGCAAGAAGGCTTTGTAGTATCTAGAGAGCCCAAATGTGCTGATGACAGGTAATGTCAGTAAAGCAGTACATTAAGGAATTTATATTTACTACCTGAAAAAAAAAAATCTTTGGAGTAGCTGGTGTAGCTGGGTGCCGTGGCCAGGGTGAGCCTGGCCTGGTAGTCAGATAGAGGAAACCATAGGATGAGAACTGGCAAGAAACATGGGTCTGGTTGACACCCAGGAATCAAAGAAGCCAAGAAGCATGTGAAGACAAATGACAAGATAAATGTGACTAGGAAGACAGGAAGTGTGCAACAAGATATATTAGAGAATAAAAAGCAGACAGAACTGGAATGAGGCTGGGTAAGATCGCTAGGAAAAGGAACGAGCTTTGGAAAAGAAGAAGCAAGACCTAGGTAGATATCAAGGATGACAAAGTAGCTTTAACCAGGAAGAAAGGTAAGCCTTAAAAAAAGCAAAAATAACCCCCACACCAAAACACAACAGCTCATAGGTAGATCAAGTATTAGACTTCTGGAAGCATAATGATTACCAGGTTGCCAGCTCTGCTTGACTTACTAGGTGGAACAGTCTAGTGAAGGATCCTGGCTTTTAGCTCCAACCTGGTTTCAGGGCCCTAAATGCCCTTTGTCTGGTGTATCCAAAGTGGCACTTACAGAAATCTCTCACCATATTCATGCTTTGAGTTCTGATGTCTGTTCCGTAGAACCATAACCCTTACAACTGAGTAGAAAGCCAAGCCTACATCTTGCTGGTTTAGGATCAAGTATTTGCTGTTCTTCACAATTACTACAAATGGTGGTAGAAGAAGAAAAGATCTTGAAAACAGATTGTTGGTTTAAACCTCCAGCAAAGTTACTTGTAAAATGGCAATTCCTTTATCAATAAGGAGAGATCCAGTTTTTATTTTATCAGGTTGATCAAGTCCAATATTTAAAATGATAGTTTGTCTCAACAATCACTGGATTTTGAGTAACAAACTAAATCTTATTGTCCATTCAATATGCAGATACTTTTCAACATTTCCAGGATGTACTTCTCATATATATAGTTCTTACAAAAAGTCTTGGCAGTTCTGAGGTAATGGTTGGACTTGATGATCTTAAAGGTTTTTCCAACTTAGTTGATTCTATGATTCTATGATTCTCTTGCTCATTAGGTGTTCCTGGATTATTTTGCTTTCTCAAAGAGGAAATATGTCTACACTGCCTAATTTAATTCTTTACAACTTGTTAAACATAGACATCAAGAACTCTAGAACTTTATAAAATGCACCTATATCCACTCGGGTCTGCAGCCATATTTGTCTTGAATACTTAATACAATATTAATTTCTTCCTTTAAAAGGGGACTGCCAATGAATGCCATATATTCTATTTCTGATGGAGGGTAAATTCTAAAGATGATGCAAGATATTTGGGTTGAGCCTTTATAGAAGTTTAAGAAGAGATAGAAACACAGAAAGGGATCTACTACACCATCTGAGTCAGTTATTAGTTGACCCAAAATTTCCAACTAAAGGGATCCTAAGGCATTTTTAAAGCTTTACAGCTCAGAACTGTTGAGTTTTGAAGAACCTCCACCCTTGAGAACCTTCTCAAAATGTTCTTCTGTATCAAAGCTTACTTTGTTGTAATGTATTGCAAGAAATTTATTTGTCCTCTAAGAGAATTTTGCACAATTTTTGGAACTACGTCTGAAAACACAGAAATGCCACCGTTATGATGCACACAAACTGTGGCTCCCAGACCAACACTAAAAGCAACAACATTGCAATAACATCTTCTGTAACAGATCAGAAGACTCTAGGCTACATGACATGTGTTCAGTTTGAATCTCGGTGCTTAGTAAGGGATTGTGGTAAGATGCAGACATAAATGCAGAGTATTTTCTGAAACAAGGAAGACAAATTGTTAGTATTAGTATAAGCAAAGGTTTATTTCATGTTATTTATATACCTTGCTCCAATATAGAAGCTTGTACTGCAATAACTTAATTCCATTTGCCTTATTACCATATCCCCAATATTCCTTACGTCCTCCTGCACCCACCCCATACAGCTCCTACTAAAGCCTCCTAGCTAACCAGCTGGGAAAGAGGAAGCACTGTAGCAGGTTTCAAGATATAAATGTGTGGTCTTACCCATACTAACTGCTTTGTGACTTGCCAATAGCTCGATGAAGGCTCAACTTTTGAACCTTTTTCATGCTTTCTTCCTTGCTCTATTGGCAATTTCAAACTTGTAGAAATATAATTATCTTTGAGATTCTTAACTGCCTTTCAAATTTGTTTACAGGGGAACACAAAGTGTAAAAGAATAAGAACACACACATTTAATTGCCTTAGGAAATCAGGTTATAAAAATGAAAATCAGGGAAAGAACACTATCATTATTACAGGATATAGTGAATTTCAAAAATATGAATATGAATTGACAGCAGTGTTATACTGTGAAAAATGGTATGTGATTTGAAGAGGTACTGGTGGAAAAACGTGAGACCCTGAGGCACAAGCAGCAGTTAGAAGAAAGATGAAAATTAAAGAAACAAGTGATAAAGGCAGGGGGAAGAGGCATCGAGCTGCCCTCCTTAATCAAGCTATTAGAGAAACGGGACAAATAAACAGGAACCCTGAGGTAGGGTTCAGAAATATCTGATTTTTATTTTTTTTTTTTGACATAATTTCAACTTATACATAGAAGGTAGATTTTTTTGTTTGGTTGGTTGGTTTTATGGCTGCAATCCTCCTACGTATGTGACTGGCAGGTAGCATGAGTATTTAGCTCTAAGAGCTATGAAATATTTTGTCAATTGTCCAGTTTATCACCTGCATATGTATTAATCAGCAGCAGGTATGTAACCAAACTGAATATTAACATCACAATGAAGGATACACTGAAGCTCAAAAGTAGGGAGACTCCTTTTAGACAGAGTTTACCTCTATACTGAACATCTGCTCAATTTACAGCATGCAGAAAATAATTCTAATAGCAGTAATAACAAAAGCAGTAAGACTAAAAATAAAACCCTGAACTGAAATGCTAAAAAAAATTGGAGATTATGAAGGGAATAATCAGGAAGGAGTACCAAATACAACAGACAGATAAACTATGCATGAAAAGTGCTTGGGTAGACTGAAAAGACTGCAATACAAAATGTATGTGATATAAAATGAAATTGCAGGCAGAATTGTTTTCAGAATGCTCAAGATACATAGAGAGGATGAGAAAGTTAAAGGAATGACAGCTGAAAAAAAGATAAGACCATGGCATGAATATACAAACTAAATTATCCTTGAATGTCAAGGAAAAAATTTGGATAAGAATAAGAAATAATCAGACAAAATACTACACAATTCATAGAACAGCAGACGGTTTGATAACCATGGCAGCCGGAGTCAGACTATAACTGAATGGGGACTGGGTCAGCCTGACTATTCCCAGAATTCCATTGAAGGGAAAAGGTTTGTGTCATCTCTTCTGTTGTTTTACCAAACGGACATAAACAACTCAAGGATGTTTCATAATGCTTCATTGGAACAGTTCACAGAAATGCTTTCTTTGCCACAATAGAAATGTCCTACAACTCCTTAAAGAGTAATTGTCTGCTGTTTATTGAATGCAATAAGCAATTTACTTCCTTTGATCATTAGAGTAAACAGAAATGCTTACCTGAAGTTGGTTTTGTTTCTGCTGGGCAAGCATAGTCCTGGTGTTAAAACCGACCCTTTAATTTGTTCAAGAGCTTCTTCTAACTGAAAGGCTGCTTTTGTCTGGACTAGCAGGATTAGAGTGAAAAAACACAACGGAAAAAATATTTAAAAAACTGGAAAATTTTACCATAAATGGTTTGGTTAAGTTTCTGCAGTTTGGAAGCCTAAATCCAGACTGTTACAATAAACTGAGTGGTTTGGCATCATTAGACATGCTAGAGCAACTCTTTTTCCTCTTAAGCAAAACCCCAGTCAGTGTTTACAGCAACACATGTATTCAACAGGTTTCCTATTAAATTTTAGACTGCTCTGTTGAAAAAGTAGGAGGTTAGAAACCTCAACACTGAGTTTGTTTTTACATCAAGACTATTCTGCTCACGGACTAAGCTAAAGTTACGGCTTGCAGATATTTTATAGAGGCCAAACTGTAACTTAATAATCAAACCAGTAGAGAAAGAGTCCAGACAGGCACAAGGTGTTGCCTCATCCAAGTAAGTAGAAGTAGGGTAGAAAGTGGCAGAGTTGCTATAAAGGAAACCCAAGAAAAGAAACTGTGATTCATTATATTGCTAACACAGTCTGGGCTGTCAGTAGAGCTATGAAGAAGCCCCAAACCAGTACTGTTTGTAATTTTAATCTGACATTTGATCTTGAAGTCAGAGACATTACCTCACAGTTGGCGCATCTGCAGTTGGGAGGGTAAATCTGTTAAAGAACACCTAAGTAATATACCATATCTTAAGAGTTTCAACACTGGAAAATTGACTGGAAATCAGACTTGGCTGATGCTGTTGAAAACTCCTGCCAATCTGTGCTGATTCCAAGAAAGCAGGAATGGAGTTGAAGTGATCATTACTTCCCAACAGCAAGAGAATGGCTTAAGAAGCTGACTAATTCAGAGAAGTTATGTAACATAGTAAATATATGCTAGGACTGCTTTTAGTTAATGATAAAAAAATGCACATTCTAGATTATTTCACATGCAGGGGTTCAAATAGCAGATCATTATGCTATCCTAGTAACTTTCAGGGACCTTTTAACACCTCACACCCAGCTGCGAAAGCACGCTATTGTGAGCAGTGAGCACACTGCAGTGAAAGAAGTGGGGAAAACCCCAGGAAGCTACAATATTGCAAGGAGGTGATGTACTTAATGTGACTGGAATATAATGAAATACCTCACAATACAATTTTTAGGAAAAAAAATAAATTGCTTTATTTTAATTCCTTCTACCCAATTTTGTCATATGTATCAGATGTGAGCTTCTTGACAGTTAAATTGTTCTTATATGAATTCAATTAGAGTGAAGTTAATTGTTCTGTTTGCTTCAATTATATTCTATTAATAGAAAAAACAATTGTATTATGAATAACGGTTAAATTTTAGTTTACAAACCTATTTGCTTGTGCTGAGAAAAAGGCAGATGAGCACGCTGGAATTTATCAGTTGCTTCCTGAAGTTTAATTTTCCTCTGCTGCAGAACTTGTTGTCTAAATCTTTGTTCTTTCTCTTCCACTTGCTTCTGTCTTTCTTCAAAGGCTCTGTATTTAAGAAGCAAAAGTAGATGATCTCTACAGCTGCTAATTACAGTTACCAAATAGTAGTGACTTTCTTGCTTACCAATTCACAATTTTAGTACAAAAGCTTGATTTTCCATAAATCAAATGCTATAATCTTCAGGAGAACTGAATTTCTACGTTTGGACATAAATGGGACAGTGGGTGGTGAAGAAGAGACATGCCATAATATTTTTATTTTTTTAGTCTCAACTAGAAATTCAATTCTTTCTTATATGTGAATTAACATGCAGACTCAACTAGTTTTTGTCACCAATGTGACTTTCTACATTACCATGTAAATGTATAACAGTGGTCAGATCAATAGGAAGGTGAACAGCAAATGCTCTGTGCATATACTGTTCACGAAATAGTAACATTTTAAAAGCTGTTTTTCAGAAATAACATAAAGGAATTACAGCTTTTATCTATAAATATGTAAGAGTTAATATCAGCTTCTAGTTGTTGAGAAGCTTCCTGGAAGAAATTGGACTAGTAGCACAAAGTAGAATAAAACAACAATGTGAAACTATGATTGATAGAATCAGTTATTAGTATCAACTATGTTAAAAGTGTCCTTCTACTGGCTGGAAAGCAAAGCAGGCTCTAATCAAAACCAACAGTCATCACCTATGTGGTGATCATCGCTATGTGGAAGTTTTATTCCTACTGAGAAACTTGAACAAGCTTCTTGAGCAAAATATACCCAGTAAATTTATTGGCACAGTGACTATGTAGGCAAGTCACATTTAAATGATGGTTTTAAAATGAAAGATGGTAGATTTAGTCTAGCTATAAGGAATAAATTTTTTACAATGAGGGTGATGAAGCACTGGAACGTGTTTCCCAGAGAGGTGGTAGATGCCCCATCCCTGGGAACACTCTATTCTAAATATAGTAATACTGTAAAAGTACTCTTCAAGTTCAGCTTCTAAAGCCTGTCATGCAAGGATCACTACAACAGGGAGCTTCCCATTTTTAAAGGTCTCTGTGTGTGAGAAATGTGATTTGACAGATCACTGCTACACTACACAGGGTACCACTTCTTGCCAGCATTACTGGAAAGAAAGGTAGTAATGTTTAGCTTTATGCTATTTCTCTCATCACAATAAGATACCTTCCCATAACTTTAATCACTTGCAGCTGCTCCACAGATCTTTCTGCTTAATGGAGCAAAGCTGCGACTTAAAGATTCTCTTTAACTCAAGCTATTTTAATTATTCTTCCCTTTGCTTTTCAGGGAAAGAGTTCAAACTGAAATAGTCAACTTGAACCTCCCTAGTATCCCTTCAAAGTGCTGACCTGTGAAACCAAACAGAAAAATAATCTGAAATAGGTACTTTCGTTTTAGAAAGTCAAAAGGGCATAATTGCACAACAGTAAAAAATAGGAAAACAACCAACTAATTCCCCAGTACACACTTTTACACGAATATCCACTTTAATCCACTTGGAAGCCAAAGCATAGCAGAGAATCATAAAGAACTTTCACTGTTTTGAAAATTCGTATGTGCATGGTTGTCAAAACATACTGAAACTAATGACTTGAGATTTCTCAATTTTATGGACAAATTACTACATTTCATTAGTAGAAACTGCAGACAAATATGCACAATCTTTTTCCAACTGGAAATGCACTTTAAATAGATTCCATGCAGCTATTCAAACCTTGAATCACAAAGACTACATTCTTGCTTTCCTGACATCATTGAGTGCACCTTAAATCTCCTCCTCATATCATAAGGGAAAACTGGAAATTGTGTAACATCTCATCTTCCTTCTTCAATACTACACCACCAGCGCTACCAATGTGAAGCTCAAGAAAGACATTGGTGGAGCATATGAAAAGCTAAAAGTAAAAAGAGAGACAAAATGTGCAAAAGGATCCACTGCTTTTACTGATGTATGTAGCACTCTGGATTAACGTTCTCCAAGGTCAGAAATCAAAATGGCAGTAGACTCCCCTAAGAAAGCTCCAGATCTCCCAGTAGCAGTATTCCTCACAATTGTCTTGGATCACAACAACTGCTGAGATTAAATCCTGTGCTGTATATAGGCAGTAGTTTATGTTTTATTTTAACAAATAAATGACAAATAGCACTTAATAGTAACACATTCAAAAATCTAGATGAATTTCTACAGTTCTAGATACCTCTCCTTCTACAGATGGAGTTCCAAAACTCCACAGCTGTAACGAAGGTTAAGGCAGAATACTGACTTATGCAAAGAGAAACAAATTAAAACATGATCCCAACACTGCAAGTTTCATTTGCAGACTTCGGTTTGTTGGCAGGCAGGAATGGCTTCACTTGAAGCATGAGGTGAAGCCAGACAAGCAGTTATCCAAACCCAAGAAAAATCTGAGGAGAACTATTCACATAAAATGCCTTCTTGCAATTTGGTTAAAATTTCACAGGAACTTTAATTGTCCATACAATCTAGAAGTTAGAACTAAGAGTAGCATAAGAATTCACTGTCAGCTTTCAGTATTCCTGTGTTTCAGACATGTTAAAATCTGATACAGAAATCCTTATCCTGGCTAAAGAAACAGGAAAATCACAACAGAGGAAAGACTTGCTTATCCTAGTAAGTACTTTAAACACATTCTTCTCAATCCCCTTAGTATTTCTAGAAGCTGCTCCACAAGGCCTTTAGTTGAACTGCGGTTGTTAAATCCAGACATGTGGGAAATTCTACAACTTTGCACCTGGAGTAATTCCAGCATATAACTCCAAAAAGGAAAGAGCAAATTCTGATAGTCTTTATTTATTCATATTTTAAATTCTTTTGTAGTATGACTTAGCTGCAGGCTTCCACATTCTTAATAACTGGCATAAAAAAAAAAACCCTCTTGTTCCATATGGATGGATATGGGCAAGTCCAAATGCTGATGCAAGAAGTCTTTTTCACCACAGCTCATCATGATCTCTATTTGCTTTGGATTAAGACATGAAGGAGAAAAAAGATCTTATTTCAAATGCAAAGAAATGCATTAAGGATATTCAGTGAAGCCTGCATCATTAACTTCTTGACCTCACAGAATGTAAATCGTGACACCCAGGTGCATTATGTAAAATAAATAATTTTACAAATGCACATTGACATCTTACAGAAAAACAGTTAAAACAAATGTTTGTTCATTCGCTCTCCTTAAGTCACCCGCTTAGGTTCATATCACAGATGTAACATTGGCAAAACAGTATGGCTTTAAGATGGAGAGTTAGCAGAAGAATTTCCTGACCGGTGTTTTCTTAACCCAGTTTTTCTGTCTACTATAAACAACCTAGCGGTGCAGCAATTTTTGAAATTACTGCCAAAATGCTTATAGTGAATTTGGAATAAGAAACTTGAAATATTTAGCAGTTTCATATATACAGACATTATGTGGAAGGTATTTTTATGTTAAAACCAGTATGACTAGACGGTAGAACTATTTCCTGGTCAATTTTATTGAATTATCTTCACAGTGAAGTGATGGATGCTGCATTCCCAGGTGGACTAAATGCCTAACACTGCCTTGGATAATAATAATAAAAAGGAATATATACAGTGCATATGGAATGCTATGAAATGAACATTTTGGTACCGAGTTGATACTATTCATGCATTGCCATATTACATTTGCAAACCAGCACACAGTAATTTTAAAACTGAAGTGGGATAGTATTTGTACACTTAATGACTACAGCAACATCAAGAAAAAGCTAGAATGGAGTGTCACACTCAAAACCCCCTTCATGTGCAAACAGGAAACACACCTTACATCCTTAAAAAGATCAGCAGACGCTGCCCATAGGTTTTTCTCTTTAAATGAAACACTTCCCAGAACTATAGGAATGAGTTTTTAATTGTCCCCTCATCTTGTTTGATTATTGTATGTTGAATACAAAAGGACAGGCCCAAATTGCTGTAAGGGCTTTGGAAGGACTTACCCTTACACTGCTGTGAGGGCTCACTGAGGGCTGTCCTGCAAAATGCCCAAAGGTTTACAGGAGGGCTGCCTGCTCTACCCACCAGCTTGCACTTCAGATCTTGTTTATAGGCAAAAAGTAAGTACATCTTATATAAAGCCCAGGACTTTTTTGTTAGCATAATTCAATCTATGAGAGTCTAATCATTATTAATCCAGACGCAATTGCTAATAAAAAATAATAATACACTTAGAATACTTCTATACAAAGAAAGCCCCAATAACAGTGATAAACCAGTTTGAATTGTTGTTTTTCTGATGCTCATGCTTCTATTGCTCTTCTGCATCCCAAGGCTGGTATTTTCATTCTGGTGGTACTGAGGTATTGTGGTGAGCAGTTAGTGTCTGAAGTCCCCTCACCAGGAACAGTAGGATGTTCATAGAATAGTTAGGGTTGGAAAGGACCTTAAGATCATCCAGTTCCAACACCCCTGCCATGGGCAGGGATACCTCACACTAAACCATATCACCCAAGGCTCTATCCAACCTGGCCTTAAACACCGCCAGTGATGGAGCTTTCACAACTTCCCTGGGCAACCCATTCCAGTGCCTCACCACCCTACAGTAAAGAATTTCTTCATTATATACAATCTAAACTTCTCCTGTTTAAGTTTGAACCCCTTACCCCCTGTCCTATCACTACAGGCCCTAATGAAGAGTAAGTCCCCAGCCTCCTTATAGGCCCCCTTCAGACACTGGAAGGCTGCTATGAGGTCTCCACGCAGCCTTCTCCAGGCTGAACAGCCTCAACTTTCTCAGCCTATCTTCATATGGGAGGTGCTCCAGTCCCATGATCATCCTCATGGCACTCCTCTGGACTTGTTCCAACAGTTTCATGTCCTTCTTATGCTGAAGACACCAGAACTACACACAATACTCCAAGTGAGGTCTCAAGAGAGCAGAGTAGAGGGGCAGGATCACCTCCCTTGGCCTGCTGGTCACACTCCTTTTGATGCAGCCCAGGATGCAGTTGGCTTTCTGGCTTGCAAGAGCACACTGCAGGCTCATGTTCATTTTTCCATTGACCAACACCCCCAAGTCCTTCTCCACAGGGCTGCTCT
>JAOEHY010023864.1:21596-40556 GCA_025447955.1 Psilopsiagon aurifrons
CACCCAGCTTGGTGTCATCGGCAAACTTGCTGAGGGTGCACTCAATCCCACTGTCCATGTCACCAACAAAGATGTTAGACAAGACCAGTCCCAACATCAATCCCTGAGGGACACCACTTGTTATTGGTCTCCAGCTGGACTTTGAGCCATTGAGCACAACCCTTTGCGTGCGGCCATCCAGCCAGTTCTTTATTCACCGAGTGGTCCACCTATCAAATTGATGTCTCTTCAGTTTAGAGACAAGGATGTCATGTGAGACTTCTTCCTCACCTCAGGATCTGCTCGGAGTAATTTTTATATTTGCTAACATGCTTTTATACCTTTGCTCTTTCTTCCTTAGTCTGCAGCTCCATAGTACCTCCAAATATTCTATGCATGATGCTTTTTACATTTATTACATACTACTCTTTCTTTCTGTTACTCTAAATCCAGCTTTGTCAGGTCTAGGTCTGCATTCCTTTAGTCAACCATCTGTGCTTTGGGGTCTCCAGCGCCAAGCCTGTGCACCATCTCTCAGCATCCCCTGCCTGTACTCCTCTAAGCCTCCAGTTCTCAAGGCCCCTGCTGCTGTACCAGGCCTTTATTCCCTTACAATACATCAGCATGTCGAAGTCACAAATATCTCATTCTCTACATAGAATAACTGCTTCTTACTGCTATCTATAGAAAACTACAGTCACACCATAAAAAGATAAACAAAGGCAAAATAAATTACCCACAGATACCTGGTCAACTAGAGAAACTACACCTAAATCAAGCAAAATAAAGCTGCGGGCAGGTCAAGAAAAGTTCAGAGAGAGCAAGCTTGGCAAGCATCTGTCCTGAGGCCTTGCAAATTCAGCACAAACCTGTGGCCTGCTACCAGAATGGCAATACTGCTTTGCAGTTCTATGAAGGCAGTGGCCACTACTTTTCACAGTTCCATTCTGATGTAGAAAGCAATACAACATTCTTATCACTTTGTCCCCTCTGTTTACCAAGTGCTAACATTTTCTTTCCTGTTTCTGACACTAGACTGCTTTTCATTCTCTGTCAACAATGCCAACGAATAATTTAGAGTTTTTATTAAAAAATCAAAGATAATCAGCCAGTAGGTGGAGCACAAAGCTTGTGGATACGTCGAAAACAAAGTATTTTTGAAAAAAACAAGCCAACAGTAATAGGAATAGATTGGAAACTGATATAAATTGAGAACGCATTTCCTTCCCCAAATACAACACATGGATTCGCTATTTAGATTCCAAGGTAATTCAAAATGCTGAACTAAGATGTAAGGTTTAGTTAAGAGTCCACATAGACAATTGCATTTCCAGAATGCACCAACTACTGGCAGCCAGTAACATCGCAGGGAAACGGGATGCTCAAGTTGCACTGAGCAGTAACATCATGAAGGCTACAGTCCCCAGCAAACTGGCAGCTGGTGTTTAGAAAGTAGCATGGTATACAAACACAAAACACAATACCCTATTCATTTACATCAAGTATGTGCTTAGTCAGGAGCTCTTATTTCCAGAATAGTAATTTATATAAAATAAGTCAGCTACTGCCCCAGAGAATATTTAATTCTTAAGCTGATCTTCAAATTGCAACTTCACAAATCATTGAGACAATAAAGGAATTATTTTCTTGGTACTCAGGCAACTTGTGTAAAGATAACCAGTAAGCTGTTTTTTTGTAGTGTTGACATACTGCTGTTAACACAAACCTAAGGAGTTTGATTAGTACAAGAGATGCAAAGAAACCGATGGCATCAGGTAGGAATATAGGTTCCCCTAAGCATTCACTTTGAACAAGGCCTGTACAGGTTATTGAGACTTTGCTTTCCAAAGCTAGACTTGCTCTTTTCTGTACAAGTCTTTTTTCATTTATTAATAAACCAATTAACTGAGCACATCATGACAGAAAGGGAGTATTATTAATGCTGAAGCTGCTGCATTTTAGAAGTATTGACAATACAACACTGCCACAGACAATTTCATTCCAAGTGCATTTAGAAAAGATCTAATAGCCCCTCATGCCCAGCCAGGACTTTTTAAGCTAATGAGAACTAAGAACTGGGCTCCTCAGTACAAGAGAGGCATGGACAGACCAGAAAGAGTCCAATGAAGGGTCATGAAGATGATGAAATGAATGGAGCATCTCATCTATAAGGAAAGGCTGAGAGAGCTGGGACTGTTCAGCATCACTAAGAGAAGGCTCAGGGAATCTTACTGATGTCTATGAATATCTGAAGGGAGGGTGCAAAAAAACCAGCCAGGCTCCTTTTTGCTGTGCCCAGTGACAGGACCAGAGACAACAGGTACAAACTGAAACACAGGAGGTTTCCTCTGAGCATCAAGAAGCACTTTTTTTACTATAATCATTACTAAGCATTGGAACAGGCCTACCAGAGACGTTGTGGTTGAGCATCTTGGAGATGCTCAAGAGCTGGTCCTGGGCAATCAGCCCTAGATGGCCCTGCTTGAGCAGGGGGGTTGGATCAGATGACCTCCAGAGGC
Organism: Psilopsiagon aurifrons; assembly: GCA_025447955.1. Classification (NCBI taxonomy): domain Eukaryota; kingdom Metazoa; phylum Chordata; class Aves; order Psittaciformes; family Psittacidae; genus Psilopsiagon; species Psilopsiagon aurifrons. The sequence goes on from JAOEHY010023864.1 coordinate 24,095, forward strand.
CCCTTCCCACCTCTACCACTCTGTGTGAAGGTTAGAAGTAGAAAATGGACTGTCACGCTTCACAGTACACTCATGCCTATGCTCCATATGTTGAAAGAAAAAATTAAAGAAACAATTTCAGTTTTGCAATTATAAACCATCAGTGCCAAGAATAAGCCCATAAGCCCTGGCAGGGAGAATTTTGGGTGCTGACAGGTGAAAATATACAGCTTAAGGGAGTCATGCAACCTTTGAGTATCCCCCTTCATAGCTAACACCTTTACATATGTTACAAAGTGAATGGGTCTTGGATTATACACAGATTTGAGATATGACCTGAAGGCTGATCAATCACTTCCTACCTGCATAACCGTCAGGAAAAAAATACTCAGTTTCAAGGAACTTGGTATTTCCAAACTACTTTCCTTCATATTAGCAGCCTTCCAGCATCTGAAGGGGGCCTATACAGATGCTGGGGAGGGACTCTTCATTAGGGACTGTAGTGACAAGACAAGGGGTAATGGGTTCAAACTTAAATGGGAGAAGTTTAGATTGGATATGAGGAAGAAGTTCTTTGCTGTGAGGGTGGTGAGGTACTGGAATGGGTTGCCCAGGGAAGTTGTGAATGCTCCATTGCTGGCGGTGTTCAAGGCCGGGTTGCACGGAGCCTTGGGTGGCATGGTTTAGCGGGAGGTGCCCCTGCCCATGTTAGGGGGATTTGAACTAGATGATCTTAAGGTCTTTTCCAAGCCTAACTATTCTGATTCTATATGCACGCTTAATTTTTAATTATATTTTACAGCTTATTAATACTGTATGCAATTAGTACCTTTCTAACATCTGACAACTAACTCCTTTTCAGTTAGCAGGGGAAGACTTGCCACCACAGACTGGTGTTTGAACTGCTTAGTGTGCTTATAGTTATGCCACAGATGGAAAAAAGTTTATTTTATGAATACTATACCTAAATTTCTAACTGTCTCACCTGAGTAACTTGGGTTTATATCATGTTTCTTAAGGCTGCAATGAAATACGTATGGAAATGTATTTATGTATCTACAAGTATTGGTTTAACTACACCACTGTGCCAAAAATATGCAGTCTGTCTGGTAGTTGCTTTTACAGTAGAGTGTTATATTTCAAGACCAGTAATACAATAAACAGTGTTCATCTGAGATGCATAGTGGTACAAGTGGTACTGTTCCACAAAACTAAATATGATATTAAATCTTTCAGCTGAGACTCAGTTTATTATCTGCAAAGGCTGGGGGTTGTACACTGCCTTTAATCACTCCCAGGTGACTACTTCCTGTTCCATTTTTCTTTATATTTCAAAACATATGTTGACAGCAGGTACTGTCAAGCTAAATGGCAGTATAAACAACATCTACTGTCTCTCTTACAAGTTATCAATGTATTTCAGCAAGTAAAACATTGTATAATGGAAATCATCTGATATGGGAACTGCGGGGATGAGTGTCGATGAGTTCGCATTAGGCAGAAGAACCTAAGGGCTTACAAGGTGGTACCCATCTGTCTCTACAGTGTACACAGCCGAGACTCCTGTATGTGCATGTGTGAACTTTCTGCCAGGGAAGAGCACCCTATGCCTATTAAACTACATACAGCACTTTGCTGAAACAACTCAGTGTATAATTTACTTAATCCACTTGTCACAGAATATTTCATAACTTTGCATTCCCATGGATGTAGAAAGAATATTCAAAGCCCTTTTAAAAATGTCAATATGGGATAAATTTATTATAAATAGAATCTCGCACAAGAGACACTTTGTCTTGGGTTTATTGGCAAGCAGGAGCACAAAGCCCCATCATACAGGGAAGGCTGTGTGGCTGTTATGCCATGCAGAGAGAGAAACATCCACCTCAGAAGGCGATGACAACTGTCTGCCTTCTGACCTGTGCTGTCTACCTGAATGCATTTTTCACACATGCACTGAAGCTAATAAAAACCAGACTAATACCAGAAATACAGATCAGAGACACAAGCTGAAAGTGCTACATACTTTTACTTTATACAGTAAGAGGTGATTGCAGTGAGATTCCAAAAAGTAGTGACTAAATCAGAATATTCTTTTTATGGTTTATTTGTCCTATAGCATGAAACTGCATTGGTGAAACTTTTCAGCCTAGATTTCTCTAGAATAAAGCAGTGAGGCTATTTAACAAAGTGAACATGCAAATAGAAATATATTGAACTGTGTAAAGGTTTTGACTCATTTTTCTCTTTTACAATCTCCTACCAAAAGAACCCTAGTTACTTACCTTCTTCTTCTGTTTGTCTCTATCGAATATTTCTGTGCCCTACTCCGACATATTTTTTGATTTTCTTTCAATGCCCGGCGTTCTTCTGCTAAATCTTGTTCAAAATGAAATGTTGAAGTTCTATCCCTAGTATTATGTTAAGGACAATGGAAAATGTATCAAACAGCTCATTAAAGGGTATAGTATCTTGATTGACTTTGTATACCGTTTGGGAAAGGACAAACTTTATGCATGAGATACAAGATATTGATATATCTCTTGACTAAGTACACAACAGCTGATCCCATAATTGTATATTATAACTAACTTTTGTGTTCATCCAGAAAAAAAAAAAGGCATTACATTTTACTGTTTACAGTGATTTTAAAAGGCTTTGCACTCATCTTTCATGGTATCAGAAGACGAAAAATCTCACCTCTATTATGCTTATTTCAACAAACATCATTCTTTTATCTAAATCTATAACAGATGCATACACGTATCACAGTGAAAACATTTCAATAGTAAAAACAGTCCCTCTGTATCTAAAGGATTAGTTTACTCTGACATTCATTAATAACACTGGATAAAAGCTCTCCACAGAGCAAGATCAGCCCTGTCTCACATCAGTTATGACTGAAGTAGCACGGTACAGGTGGAGCTAAGAACTTTGTCAGTATTTCTTATTACTTCAAATTCAAGAAAATAAGGGTCCATAAGTTGGAGTGGAAAATACAATTCCCAAAGGCAGAATCTCCTCATGGAGTCATGAAATGGTTTGGTTTGGAAGTGACCTGAAAGCTCATTCAGTTCCATTCCCCTTGCTAAGGGCAGGGATACCTTCCACTAGAGCAGGCTGCTCAAAGCCCCATCCAACCTGGCCTTGAACACTGCCAGGGATGGGGCAGCCACAGCTTCCCTGGGCAACTTGTGCCAGTACTTCAGCAACCTCACAGGAAAGAATTTCTTCCTAACGTCTAATCTAAATCTCTCCTCTGCCAGCTTAAATCCATTCCCCCTTGTCCTGTAAACTGTCTCTCTTCAGCTTTCTTGTCAGCACCTTTAGGAGCTGGAAGCTGCTCTAAGCCTTCCCGGAGCTTCTCTTTCCAGGCTGAACAAGCCCAGCTCTCTCAGCCTGTTTCGCGTACACGAAGGAACGCAAGAAAACTCGCCTGAGAAGTCAACTTCTCTATAGCACTTTAAGAAACCAACGCGCCAGTTTTATTTCGATCCCCCCTAAGGCAATCCCTCGCCGCCGCCCCAAACCCACCGCCGTCGCCGCCGCCCCACACGGACCAGGCTTCCCGCGGCCCCATTCCCGCCCGTTCCAGGACCGCCCGCGCCTCTTAGCGGGCCGCCCCACCGCCACCCCCGAGCCCCTGGCCGGTGCGGCGGAGGAGGAAGGATACAAGGCAGAAGCGCTCCACGTCGCACCCGCGCTGTCCTGCTGCCCTCCGAGGGATATCTGCCCCCGCGCAGCCCCGCCGCCAGTCCCGCACGGCTCCATTCAGCGCCTCGGGCCTGCTGCCTCACAGCTCAGCGGGCCGCGGGCAGCGCCGGGCCAGGCCGCTCAGCCGGTGTCATAGCAACCCAAGACGCCGCTTCCTTCGCAACGCGGCGGGGCAGCGGCAGAGGGGAGGCGGGGAAGGAGTGAGGAAGCGCAGGGACGGGCTGAGGAGAGGGTCGTGTGGAGCTCCGTCTGCGAGCGTTCGAATCGGCCCGAGGTTCAGGGCAGCTGAGGCCCGCCCGGAAGGGAGCGCTCCCTCCTCGGGGTGCCCGGGAGTGCCCGACGCTGGGTGGCAGCGGGGCCACGCGTCTGTCTCCGCCGCCGGCACTCTCCGTGTCCGTCGCCTCTTCAGGCGCGCCGCTGCCGGGCCCGGTGCCGTTGCGCGGTGCGTGGCCCTCGCCAGGCTTTCCATCCTGTCTGCACTTGTGCAAACAACAGAGTGCCTTTTAAAACTAACAAACCAACCGACATCCAAACAAATACGTTTCCCATTGGTTTTGGAGGGGTTTTGTTTTGTATTTTTTGTTGTTTTTTTAACCACAGGGTGTGGAAATAGCAATAAAAACAAATATAGAAAAATATAAAAAGTATAAAAAAAAGTAAATAAAATAAAAAAAAAGTAAAAAAAAAAAAAAAAAAAAAAAAAAAAGCCAAAAACTCAAAAAATCCCCCAAAAGTTCTTAAGACTGCAAAATGTGTGTTTTTTTTCCAGGCAAAGCAGGGTGTGTTGTCTTGGGATGTTGCCATGCCTTGGATGAGCTGTCAGCAGAAGTCTAAATGCCTCCGTGATTTCGTGGCGAGACATTTCTTGGCTGTTGTATTTGAGCTTAAACCAGTTCTTCTCTTTTTCAGTGTGCAGCTGTTCTATGTCTTTGACTAGGAGGGTAAAAATAGTACTCAGCTTTTTGTAAAATACTTTTCCCCACAGACTCCCACCTCCGTATTTGTAGCGCAGCTTGTGAAGTGTTACTGTTGCCATTTTACAGGCAAGCCTACTGATGCTCAGGTTGACAAATATGCTTAATTTATGGGGTATTATTTATAATACCCCAGTTACCACAGTTGAGAAGATGACCCTTAAATGGAAGTTTTTCACCTGTATTCAGAATACCAGCCCCAAATTCACCACCTCTTTGCCCAACCTGAACTCTTCTGTGTTGCAGGTATAAGACTGATTGTCACTACCTTTCAATCCACATACACTTAAAAAATCCCAGTTTGCCAGCAAAAAATGCAGTGCATTTAGGATGCAGTAGAAGTTTTTACCAGTGTTGAGTCACACAAACAGGACTGAAATAGGGCTGAGAAACATTCCAGAACTTGAGCCTATGTCACATCTGGGAAGATTCAAGTTCACAGAATCATAGAACCAAAGGCTGGAAAAGACCTTTAAGATCATCAAGTCCAACCATTACCCCAGGACTGCCAAGTCCACCTCCAAGCCAGGTCACTGGGGGCCTTATCTGCAGGGTTTTTGAACACTTCCAGGGGCAGAGATTCCACCACTTCCCTGGGAAGCCTGTTCCAATACCAGTGGCAGCTCTCACCAGCAGAATTTGAGCTTCTCTAGGCTTCCTGCAAATTTTGATCTTATCCAGTCCAACTCACAGCTTCACCTTAGACACCTTCTGAAATTCAGAATTAAGGATAGTGTGTGTATATATATACCTTTCTTTCTTGTTTTTACCTTTTTCTTACTGATTCATAGCCCTGCTTTATGGTTATTAGATAATTCTTCCTGGTGAGTAACCTCACATCTTTCAAACTGTGGGATGAGAAGGCAATGAGCTGAGGACCATGTATTTCAGAACTGTATGATTATTCTGGGACAGCTCACATCCTGATATCAAATGGTTACAAAACGGAAGGTCCCACTCTGGCAGGTGGTTTGAAAACAGTTTCATAATTTTTACTGTGGGCTAGAGACTGATATTCCAGTCAAGGATAAAGATCAGCTCTTAAATCTTTGTGGGATAGATTTGGATTTATTACAGAACTTATCTGAACGCTGAAGCATAGCTGTGCTGCTGCAGAAACACATTTTTCTTTCCTTCTTTTTCCACCAGGGGATTAATCTGCTAATGCCCTTTAGCTCTCTTCCAAGCTTCAGTTTAACTGTGTAGACAACTGCATGGGAGAGGGAGTTCAGTCCATGTTCTTATCATTTTAACCATTCCTTCCTGAAATTTGTCACCTCTTCCTATTTCTGTGCATATAAAGAGGAATGAAAACTGTTTTTTCTCCTTTAATGTCATATATGAGTAGCCAATAAAATGTCTCCAGCTTCTTCCTAAGTCTGAACTGTGGATCACAACCTGCATCTTCTTGAGAGAGCATCAACTGATGCGCTAGTTAAATTCCAGTAATTCTTATATCAGAAAGCTATGAAGTGCCATGTGGTACATCAGAACAAGTTTAAAAAAAAAAAAAAAAAAAAAGAGATATTTTGAAGAATCAAAGTTGTTAAAAATTTCACAGGCAGTTGAACATGCTCCTCTCAGGGAGAGACCAGGTACAGGTGCTTAGTCCCCTTCAGCCATTAATTGAAAGAAAGCATTGCATTAATAACTGGATTAAAAACTGTGTTAATCCCCGTCCCCCAGTTGCTTTCAAATCTCTTTGTATCACAAGCTATTTCCAGTGTATTACAGCTTCAGACAGGGCTGGAGATGAACCTCAGGATTGAGACCAATTTGGAACATTGACTGAACCAGTGCGAGGTGATGTTGAGCAGTATATTTTGATGATTCTTTAGACGGAGTATCTGCAGTGGTATGTTAGAAGCTGAAGTTTCATTTATTCAGCCAGATCTCAAACAATTTAAATTCTCTGATGTGCATGAGGAGTTGAACCTTTATGAACTTTCCAAATTAACTTTCCAAGTAACTTGCTTTTTTGGTTAAAATATCAGACCCAGTTTTAAGGATAAAAAAGAGTGTATTTGAGTGTATGAAAACTGTAATTGCCTCATAGCTTTTATTAAATTTCTGTCAACTACATTTAATTTTCTTCTTTTTCAGAACATTCTCTTATACTTTGACATTGTTCAGGGTTAAAAATCATTTTATTTGAATGATTGTCTCACTCACAGGCCTTGTGTTTCTACAGATGGGCTACTAGTGAGACTAAGAGACTGCTTTTGTCCTCCTGGTAAACAAGTTTCTATGTAGTACAAAGCATTACTTGAAAGTAATATTTTTCAATTTTCTATTTGAATATGCTTTTAGAACATATTCTGAAATTTGCTCCACCGCCTGTTCTAGTGCACTACCATCACACCAATCTAAACAACTTCATCTTAATGCTAAAAAAACCTTTGCAAAAGATGAAAACGTTGATCCATACTAGTTTTTCTTTCAATTAGGCCAGACTACTCAGTGCCAAATATATACCAATGCTCAAAAATACTGCATAAGAAAATCTGTCAGTTTTATCACAATGAAAATGCATATGTTTGATGTGTCATGAAGAGGTAATGAGCAGTAATTGCTCTCAGGATACAAGCAGTAGTATATAAAATCTACTGCACAATTGAAACTTGCTTTATTAAATCCAGGAATTAAAGGAGTGTTGGCTGCTCATTGTGCTGCAGACATTCCCAAACAGTTAGCTCAGGACTTCATAGTGTACAATCCTTTCCACAGAAATTTGAAACCCTTCAAAACGTTTGCATTTCTTCAAGTAAAAGATGAACTGCTTTGGGGTAACTTCACTGATCTGTCTTAATGTTTGTTTGTTTGGGTTAGGAGAGACTGTCATAAGTAATGTCAAGCCTTGTTCGTCTAAGGTAAGATTTTAAATTCCTTTGCTTAGATAATGAATGTAACTGAATAACTTCTCAGAAAAAGTGACAGATGTTTTGAAACTGTAGATTGCTTTATTCAGAGTAGATAGAAAAACACAGAACAATCAGGTGTTTCCAGATAGAGAAAAGAAACTACATTCACACTGTAGGAAATCAGTTAAAATTGGAACAGTTGTGTGTTAATGACCTTCACCACAGCCCTGTTGTTAGGCCGTATTTTTTAATCTCATCTGCATGAACAAATGCAGAATAACTATTGTTTTTGGCAGAGTCACAGGTTTTGCTTGAATTGCTGAGGTCAGCTTTAATTGCCTGTTTCATGTTGGCTTTTGTTAAAAGTAAATATTGATTGAAAATATTTGCTTGACAGCATTTAATTGAACAAGTAGTGAAGAACTGTGATAAAGCCCTGGAACAAAGCAGAGCTCTGAGTGATCTGTTTACAAACTTCAGGTCAATTTTTCTTCCTTATTCTGTGCTTATTTCAAAATTAAAGAAACTTGTTCTTTTAGTTCTCTATCATTTATCTCCAGTCTCAAATTACAATTACATTAATAATTCAGAAACTTTTTTTACATATAAAATCTCCTTGTTAACAGTTTTATTTAATTTTTACTTACATTTTGTAAAAGTGAGAGGCAGAAAAAAAACCCTGTTCAGTGCTCTGTCATTGTAGTGCAAAAGCCAGAAAGAGAAACCTGAAGCAGGCAAGGAGAGCAAGTATGTTGAAGATATATGCAAGTGTAAATAAGTTTTCTTTTTCATTAAAATCCTCATGCTTCTAAGGATCCTGTTTACACTTGAAAATACAGCATATCTAACATACTACAATGCTTTGCTGAGATTATGGAATCAACAAAGGCTCAAATGAATTTCTTAGTCTTTTGACAATGACACATATCTCAGGAATTACTTTTAACATTTCTGTAAGTGATAACTCAGAAGCATTCACATATTTTCTGTCACATAGCATCGGGAAAGAAAAAATATATTAAATATGGAAATATTATTTTAAAAGAACATTAATACGTGTAACTTCTTTTACCAATGCTTTTATTATTTATAATTGTGTGCCTGCAAATAGTGTCCCTTTATTCTTTCCTATATAGGAGCATTTAAAATATTTGTATAATGTTAAGTCCCAAATCTGCTTGGGACTGCTTGTGTGCATAGACTAATACCTTATGCAAGTATTTCCATGATCAGAATCCAAGTAATTAATTTAGGGACTTTCAAGAGTAAAAATGTTTTGCTAATATGTGGTAAATCCAGAAGACTGCTCCTTTCCAGTGAAAATAACTTTGTTAGCATTTCAGATGTCTGTTTGGTGTGGTGATTCCTAAAATGTGAGTTCTTAAATGCAAGATTTGCAGGATATTGCCTCATTTCACAGAGCTCTGGTAGAATACTTTACCAGACATGTTATTGGTGTTTTTCAAATTTATAGAGGTTATTCTTTACTCTGACACACTTTCTTTAGTGTGGTATGGCTAACCAGAAGCCACCTAACAGGCCTTGGTCTCAGCTCTGTCAATTATAAATCGATAAAGCTTTAAAAAGCCCATGTTTTGAAAGAAGACCCATGGAGTAATCTACTTCATTTTGGCAGCCTGAGATATTTTTTATATTCTTTATGATCAGTTTATTTCCCCCTCCATTGTTTGGCACAACAGGGCACAAGGAACGTTGGAGCTGTGGAGGAACCACTCAAGGCAGAAGAGAAAAATCAATCTGCAGATATTTCAAAACAAAAAGACCAATGCCTTGTACCATGCGATGCTCAAGCTAAAATTTTACGAGTGGAAAAACATTACATGTGCAGTATGTATTCATAAAGAATACTCTCAGCAACAAGCTATGCAACGCCATGCTATGCAACCCTCTGCTCTGCTCTGCCGTGCTGATTTATTTTTTAATCTTCTTGAGCACATGTAAAGTCCTTGATGCTGCTGCCTAGGCTGAGGATTCAGAAAATTTGGGGTGCTGTGTTTCTGGAATGCAGCTGGTGTAAGAAAGTTGAAGTATAATCATGCTAGTCTCTATAACCACTGATTGAGACCAGCAAATCTAGGCAGTAGCTCCACCCACCTATATCTGTGTTGCCCTCTGAATGTTAGTAGCTCTCTCCATTAAAGAAGAAGAATAGGGTGTCTGTCTCTCATTTAAATACCATAGTTAGGTGTGGGGGAGTTAAGTGGCTGTTAGTTAGATAGGTAGGTAGGTAGGTAGGTAGGTAGGTAGTTAAAGTGGGAAGAAATTTATGCTTCAGCTTGCCTTTTGTAGATACTTATGCAGGAAGTTCTCTACTCACTGCCTTGCCAAACTACACAGCAAAGGATGTAACCAGCTTCAGGGGAAAAAAACCCCAACAAAACGAAAAAGTAAAAATCGTTGTATTTCATGTACATTTTTTAATATATTTTATTGATTACCTAACAGGTTTGCTTGGTTTTTGTTTTGATTTTTAGCATCATTACAAAACCCAGGAGCAGCAGAGTGAATGAGTAAATGTAGGATGACAGAATGCCTTACATATTTGTCTTTTATCATTTGCATTTGTAATTCTTTGATATCAATTAGCTGGTCATCCAAGTTGCCCAAGGAAAAGATTAAAATCTTCAAATCTAAAGAAGAGCATTGCTTCTTAAAATGTCTTCCCTGCAACCAGTGAAGCTGAGGTTTTTAGCATCTTTGGCTTTAATCTGTGGTCTCTGTACTACACTGGTTTCACTTTTAAGTACCCTAAGGTTAAACACCTTCAATATTCACTTGGATATCATAAATGTGTCATCGTTCAGTCAAGAATATTTCTGGATTTATGGTAACAAAATGGATGAACATATTTCTTTTAAAGGAAATTTGCAGAACTCACTTGTTGAATATGCAAGAAGTACAAAAAAAATGGTAAGGAACATGATGGATGATCAACAGTCTTCTTTGGACTACCTTTCTAATCAGGTACTTTTTATCATAAAGATTTTTATTTATTACTTTTCACTACACGTATTGTCTAACTTAGGAAAATTAAGCATTTATATTGTCATTAAAACAGTAGAATTAGAGTCTTAACCACCATTCCTTATATCTTGAGTAGGGTGCGAGTTCCATTTCTATGGGGAGTGATAAACGCCACTTGATCCACATTGGTGGCTAACTCCAGTTTTGTCATATTTGTTCAGATGATGTATTATGTTACTGTTAACTCTCATAGTAGTTTACAAACACTGTATATCACTCGCTACAGATAAAAAGCCTTATTCAAACTGAAGGACTTCTTTGCAATTATCTGGAATTGCAAATCATCCTAAAAATGATTTTGGATGAAAAAAAAATATTTTTTTTTTTTCTAGAATCTAAAATACATGTGTTCCATAAAGAATGTTATTTCAAGGAAAGCTCTTTAATGCAAATTATTCCATGTGTTGAAGCGTAAAAAAGGTACAAGAGAAATCATAGATGAACAAAAAAATTTTTTTTTTGGTGAAAAAAAGACCATTGTGCCTAATGAAAGTGCAAATCAATAGCACATCACAAAAATGAACTTTGGATTATATTTACTAGGAGTAAAAACCAATATCTTTAAGAATGTAAAAATCCTCATTGCAGCCGAAGGAAAGATTTTCTATTTGTATTTGCAGGTAAATGAAGTAATGAACAGACTTCTTCTTTTGAATGCAGAAGTTCTGAGAAAGCATTTGGATCCACTTCCTTACAAAGCAGTTCAGTCTCATGGTAGGTGTATTCTGCATTTAGTCTTGATCTCTTGTTTTTTTATCTTTATATCTTGACAGAGCGCTAATTAAAGCAAAGGGAAGTAATTATAACATTTACAGTACTCTGTGTTCATAACATATAAACCCTGGAAAATTTGTGATCTGTTTAAGAATGGCATCACAAAGAATGCTTTAAATCATTTACAACTGATGATTCTGGGCATACTGTTTAGCATACCAGTATGACCATCAGTTCGTAAGTGATCTGATGTTGCTAAATGGCACTTTCTTTGGCAATGAAGTTAAGTGTGCTCTGCATTTCTACTATCCTTTAAATGTGATCAAAGTTACTTGAACATAGGACAGTTAATCTTCCTCATAGTGTCCCTCCCGACTAAAGGAAACATTACCTCTAAGCAGTCGCACTGGCCATAGGAACTGCTTGTTTGAGTATGTTTAACACAGACCTGGCTTAACACTTAAAAGCAAGGGGTTTATAATGTGTACATTATGGTGTAAAGGCTTTTACAGTATAAATACATATATCTGCAGGAAAAGACATCCTTTCCCGGATAATATGGCTTTTTCTCAGTAACAGGTGGTACCCAAATAAAATCTGTAAAATGACACTGATGTAAAATCTTTAATTTCCATACCATTTCCATTAAGATTAGAATGAACTTTCTTATTTTCATAACAATTTATATTTATTTCTGGGCTTAATGGAGTTCAGAAAAATTTCATTTACAAGGAAAATTTGTGAGAATACATGATTTTAAGGTTTACATGGCAAGAAAATGCTATTTGAAATCATTCATAGATTACCATGAAAGTACTTTATCTGTATTGAACCTGAATTTGTTTGTGGTGTTTTTTTTTTTTTTTTTTTGTTATTGTTTGTTGTTCTTTTAAAAAAAAACATATTTTGCTAATGAATTTAATCAAATTCTTTGTTCTCTAGGCTTGGATTGCACTGATATTAAAGATACTGTTGGTTCAGTTTCAAAAACTCCAACTGGTCTGTACATTATCCATCCAGAAGGCTCAAATTATCCTTTTGAGGTAATAAATTTATCTCTCAGGATAGTCACAGGTCGCTTAAGAATATGCACTTAGAATTTATTTAATAGATTTAAAGTCTTTTCCTTGACAGTTTCTCAGCTGATGAATAAGAAATGTACGAAATCATCTCAATGTGTCTGCTATTACTATTAGTTTGAGGAGTAGGTGCTTGTCACTTGTCTGAGTATCATTATAACTCAGAGCTGTGGCAGATAGGTATCTAAACTTTCAGTTTTCAAATCCAGTTTTCAGGATATACATTTTTAAGGCAAAGATAAAAGGATGAAATTCAGCATGAACGTCAGCAGTGATGCTTCCTATCACCACCTGCATTTTCTCTAATTGCTTGTAGTTATAGTGCATATTTAGGATAAAAGAGTTTTTGGTTAACTTCTCCAGGCTCAGGCCACTCAGATTCACGCAAACACAAAGAATCCTTTGTTTTGTCTGTTTCTTTCCATTTTGGGCTGTTCTACTTAGAGAAGCCCCTTATGCACAGTGGAAAGAGTGCACTTTCAAACCTTTAATTTCATAACACATGCTGGGGTCATTAGTTTTTGGAGAAAAAATGTGGAGTTTAAGCCAGCCAATAAATAGTAAAATTTAATATCTAACTTTATTGCATTTATATATAATAACAGAAGGATGAGTCTCTTTATCTCTAGCCAACTGGACCCTACAGAATGCTACAAAAAAACTCCTTTCACTTCGTAAGTATTTTTGACACTTGACCACATTTAAAGTTACTGCCAGAATGTGAGAATCAGTTGTATGAGTGGAAAGGTTCTTTAAGGAGAAGAAGAAACAAAAAAGAAAAATTATAATAATAATTTGATTAAAAGCACAAGGTCACAATAAATAATGAGAAGAAACGTTTGCACTCACAAAATGAGTGTCTAATTTCTTGTCTGGTAGATGTTACACAGGACTGAAAAGATACTGCCAAAAAGTTCTCGGAGAAAATAATACATGTGTTCCGTAAAGAATGTTATTTCAAGGAAAGCTCTTTAATGCAAATTCTTCCATGTGTTGAAGCGTAAAAAAGGTACAAGAGAAATCATAGATGAACAAAAAATTTCAAGACATTAAAACACAAACAAGGAATTGCAATGCATTTTAAGGGGTGAATAGCCAAGACTTCTGGAAGTTCTGCAGACTAGCAAAATAAGAAAAATACGGAGAGACAGAAAACCATAGTAAGAGCCTAAAAAGCTGAAAAAAAAAAAATGAGCAGGAAAAAAATGCTTCATTGAGGACTCTGTCAGCAATAAGATGCCTTTAACTGTAAATGAAACAAACCCAAATGTCTTTAGAATAATTTGCATGAAGTTACCAGATAAATGAAGAAAACAATTTAGATAACTCGATACTGTTCTCGTGTTTTCATGTTTGAAGCCTCATGTTTACAAAAACAAGTATACATTCTGATGGCTAACTCAGGCTTATTGAAACTTGAATTCCAAGAGCATTAAAAATATACAGTTTCAGTGGTAGTGGCAGGTTCTTGTCATCTCAGAAAAGTAAATTTAGATCAGTGATATTTCTAAGTTGGGTCAGACAAACTAAAGCTGTTTGGAATATAACTCTTCGACACACTAAAGGTGGAAAGGGGGGAAATATTCAGTATAGCAACATCCTCCTGCTCATTTAATTTAAATGTACCTAGCACAATCATGCCCCTCATACTTACACAATGTGAGACCTAGAAGGAGCTGTAAAGTGCATTAACTATTACAAGGCTTACAGAAAGAAAATTACATCCTTTCCAATATATGAAAGATTAAGAAACTACACAGCAATCACTGTTTTTTTGTATATCTATCACATATTTTTACTTAGCTGGTGTATGTTCTGGTGCCATATCTAATTGGCTGATAACCTCTCATGAAAACCCAAATCTGCTCCTTCTGTCAGTTATCAACACTCCCACTGATTTACATTGAACTGAAAATGGATGTTGTAACCAAGTGGGCTCTTCTTTATATTTCTGACTCATAGTGAGAGTAGTAGCCAAGCATGCAATCATCTTCTCTAGACAGCAGATGAGGCAATGGGATAATTTTAAGTGACTTTAAGGTATTTACATTTAAATATTCATTTTGAAATCTTCTGTGTTTCTTTTTATTCCAGTTCAACCCTCCTTGGGTGACTAAAATAAGCATGAGATTCTCCAGGGAATAAAGCACATCATTTTCTTTCATGCACATGACATACTATGATTCATTCATAATTTGTGTTGCAAGGATTGCTTAAAGCATCCAGTAGCATTGACTTACTTGAAGACCCAAGATTCCCCAGGTTGTATTAGGTCATAATTGCAGCTCTGTCCTGTTGCTTTGTCATGATTCTTAAGAAGTTGCTGTTAAGTCACAGCAGTTCTGAATATGATGTTGATGTGTTCCTGCAGAGGAAGAAGTTCTGGTTTCATGAAAAATATCTGGCTGGTATAGCTCATGGGTGTACAACAGATAAAGCTCAGACTGCCACTGAATTCCACCTAGCCTCTACATTTAGCAACCAGCTAAAATTGCAAATCTGTCTTCTCTGAAACATGTTTCATTTTGCACATTCCCTGTAACATGAACAAAAAAAATCCTACTTTGCTCCATCTCTTGTGCATCTGCTTACTGTTACAATTTACTGATAGCCAACATTCTATTCTGAATTTACCATTGTTATCACAAGCAGCTTAATGGCTCCATAGCTATAAGCATTTTCCAGGTTAATTGTCCTGCTATTAGTCACACTGGGAGACACTTACAGATAAGCCTCTGATTTTAAACACTAATTAAGCATAGCATCTCCTGGAACTAGTTGGAACAGTTTAGGTGTTGCAGTGTCTAAAAGTGAAATACGCACTTTTCTACATTAGGGTGCCCAGACTTCTTAATCCCCGTTGGACTGGTCAAGCTCTGGCACTGGGGACATACTTGAAGAATACCCAAAATGACCTGGATGCATTGCATGTAACTTTAGGCACTTAGCTGAAATCCCTAATGAGCAGTGAAGGGTCTAGGAGCCTGTTTTGTAAACAGTGCAGGTGACCAACACCTGCAGAGTGTGATTTAGATCTTGGTTTCCCAGGGCCATAGAGATTACAGAGAAGATAAGGACAATAAGATTCCTAATTTAGGGAAGTCAATTCTGGGTCTAAAGTTAAATGGGCTGAGAGGAAAATGTAACACATAATGTGATACTCCACAGCAGTGCAGAGGGCAGCTGGACCACTGCCTTTTGACACGCTGTTGGGCACAAATTTTTGCAAAGACTGATAAATTTGAGAGTTGATCTTATGCATTCAGGGAGACTGCTCAGTTGCAGGCTGTTAAATGTTCACATTGGGACTTCCCTGAATTGGGGCCCCTTCTTATGTACAGTTTTTTTGCTGCTCCATCATAAATTATTACATACTAGGTTACTGCTATCACTTTTTACATTTCCTCATCTCTATAAAGGGCTCTGCATTTCCCAGGCATCACAAACACAGTATTTCTGGGGAAGATAGTATGATGGTGAGGAAGTTGTGTCTATTTTGTTTTGCTGAAATAAGGTATCAGTGTTAGTGCCTGTGTCTTGGATATTTTGCACAATTAAAACTTGACAATGCATGTTGCTTCCATTTCATTATATTATTAATATACAGTAACATCAAAGCTTATTTATCATATCTGATATGAGCAGATATGATAAATAAAACAGTATAAAACAGTTTCTACTGGTTGAGGAAATTTCCAAATCAAGCAGTCCAACAAGAACATATAAGATGCTTACGCTTATAAAGACCTTAAGCTTGTACAAGACCTCATGCTTGTATAAGACCTCACACTTGTGAGGTGGGCTGATGCCAACCTGATGAAGTTTAACCATGCCAAGTGCAAGGTCCTGTACCTGGGTCAGAGCAATCCCAGGCACAGCTACAGGTTGGGCAAAGAGATTCAAAGCAGGCCTGTAGAAGGACTTGGGGGTGTTGGTCAATGAGGAAATGAACATGAGCCAGCTTCAGTGTGCTCTTGCAAGCCAGAAAGCCAACCGTACCCTGGGCTGCATCGAAAGGAGCATGACCAGCAGGTTGAAGGAGGTGATCCTGCCCCTCTACTCTGCTCTTGTGAGACCTCACTTGGAGTATTGTGTG
>JAOEHY010023867.1:0-33054 GCA_025447955.1 Psilopsiagon aurifrons
CTCCTGAGCCTTAAGGATTTCCTTCTTGAAGAGCGTCCAGCCTTCCTGAACCCCTTTGTCCTTCAGTAATGTTTCCCTAGGAATTCTGCCAGCCAGCGTCCTGAGCAGGCCAAAGTCAGCCCTCCAGAAGTCTAAGGAGGAGGTTTTTCTGAACTTCTTTCTGATTTCTCCAAGGACTGAAAATTCACTCATTTCGTGATCCCTTTCTGCCCAAGAGGGCCTCAACCATCACATCACCCAGTGTCCTCCTCTGTTTGCCAACAACAAATCTAGCCAGGCATCTCCCCTAGTTGGCTCACTCACCAGCTGGGTTAAGAAGTTACCTTCCACACCCTCCAAAAACCTCCTGGACTGATTGTTCTTTGCTGCTGTACTTCCAGGAGGCATCTGGTGGATTGTAGTCCCCCACAAGAATGAGGGCAAGCGATTATGAAACTTTTCCCAGTTGTTTTAAGAACACTACATCTGTAGCTTCATCCTGGCTGGGTGGTCTATAAACAGACTCCTACCAGGTTATCTGATTGGCTGGCCTTCCCCTTGATCTTCCCAAACATTCAGCCTTCTCACTGATGGCATTGAGTTCAAGGTAGTCAATGCACTCCCTGACACACAACACAACCCCACCACCTCTTCGCCTATTTCTTCTGAAGAGCCTGTGGCCATCTACTGCAGCACTTCAATCATACCTATCATTCCACAGCATTTCTGTGATGGCAATTATGTCATGACTTCTCTGCTGTACAGTGGCTTCCAGCTCCTCCTGTTAGTCTAGTGTCTGCTATTACTTCATCATCTGAGGTCCGCATGGGCACAGCTCATGTGTATATGTCCTAATGGAAAACAGTAGCTATTACACATTTATATATTACATTTAATATTTCTAACTCCTTGTGTACCCATTGTATCTGCTGGCTTTTCTCACTTCACATTTTCTTGTATTGCTCTTTATCCTTCAGATGTAATAAATTACGTCAAATACATTCTGCACCACACATCATCAAGAAGACGTCTGAGAAATTACTTACTACTGGTAAAATATTCTGTCTCCTTATGTATAAGGTCTTTTTCCAGGATTATTTTTTTTATATGCATCACCTCAGGAACCTGGAAACCAAGTACTAATAGTAGTCAGGAAGAAACTTTTTACAATGAGAGTGGTCAAGCACTGGCACAGGTTGCCCAGAGGTGGCAGGTGCCCTATCCCTGAAGACATTCAAGGTCAGGTTGGATAGGGTTCTGAAGAGCATGATCTAGTTGAAGAGTTCCATGGTCAATGCAGGGGATTGGACTAGATGGCTTTTAAAGGCCCCTTCCAACCCAAAATATTCTATGATGACTCTTCTGTTTCTTGAGATGCCTAATATAAGTAAAGAAATCATGCAGTCCTAATGCTGTTCTGTGCAGGGATTTTTAAAGCTATTACAAAGAAAGCACTTGCTTCAAACTACCTGCTGCTGGATTTTTTCTTTTATTTTTATGGAGAGCAGATACAGAAATCGATAAAGATATAGCACAATTGAGTTCTGTTCTGCCTCCTGCAATGTCAATATCTTGGTTAGAGCCCCAAGATCGAAAATCTTCATGTCTTTTATGGCAATGAAGAGCACAAACTCAGCACCAGGGCTTACATATCTTATACTTGAATGTAGCTTTTAAGTTATTATTATATCACAAAGAGGAGTCCTTTTGTAGAAATGGCTACATGCAGCTCCATCTTAATTGTATTTCTCCAGGTTTTCAAACCAGTGAGAAGATTACTATGCTTAGGGAAGGATGGGGAAGCCATCAGTCCTCCACTTCCTGCTATTTCCTGTTGATTGTGAAAGAAAATTCGCCTACAATTACAGCAGCAATTCACAGTTCTGGTTAATGTACCACATTGTTCCCATCTCCAGAGACCAGCAGTACAAACCCCAAAGGTTTTTGGAAGGACTCACAATACCTAAGTGTATGAGACCAGGCAAAACTTTCAATTCAACAAAATGAGTCAACTGAAAGCATGTAGCTGCATTCTAGAGAGACAGCCTGTGTCAGTTATCCAATGGAGCATAAACACACATTCAAGCAAGAGAAACAGGACATTTAATTAAAACCACATAATTGAAGATAATGATGCTCATTACAGCATCTGCAAGAGAGAAGATGGAGGAGATGTTCGCTGTGATACCTCAAAACAATCAGAAATCCACTGGATTCATCAATTTCATTATGTGCTTTCATTCTCACAAGGTGATTTGGCTCAAAGTCTAGTGCTAGCTAATAATCCTGGGTTTCTAAAAAACACAGTTTCTGTTACTAGACCTGTGGGAAGGAAATGTGAAGACCGTGGACTGCTTTCCACTTTCTTCTGCTATCAGAATGAAACTCCACACTCCTAAGAATATAAAACCCCCTGAAATGACAGTCCATTTCTCTGAATATTTATCCATTTTTCTTAAAGTGGCTGTAGACAGATGACAAGCTGGCACTGCATCACCTAGAAAAACTGGCACTGCAACGTCTGGAAAGGAACTCCGTGGATAGTTTCAGACTTTCAGAGACAGACACTGCGCACATCATATTATGAACTGCCTCTGCAAGAGCTCTTATTTATCTATCCAACATTTCCTCTTCATTTCTTTCAGTGCTATGTTGTAGCTCACTACTCAGCTCTCATTGCTCAGTCAGAGAACTATGGTTCAGAATCCTACTCTTCCACAGAAAACAAAAGACCAGATTCAACTCACTTGGGAGATTAATAGCTCTGTTGAAATTTCACATTGCTTAAAGTCACCTAGCCAAGTCATTCATGCTCTCATTAGGAAAAGAAGTTCCCACTTTAGATCCTTCAAAATCCTTCCAGGAATAGCAGTCATCACTTATTTTTGAAACCTTAAAGTGCGTTCATACAACAACAAGATCAATCAATCAAACAAACAAAATCATACACACACAAAAACCCAAGGAAGCAAACCGAACCAAAACCAAACTAAAACCAAACCAGTCCTGTTAATACAGCAGTACTGAAAATGCAGCTAGTAGAGACTGCTTTTCCTCAAAGGGCAAAATCTGTCAGGCCCTGAATGCCAGCTGTGTAGTTACAGTCCTTTTAATCATCACAATGTCAGTAACTACTTTCATTCCTGAGCTTAGTTACAGGGATCTTTTTCAGTTCTGTACCAAATCATAAAGCAGAACTTCAGTCAGCTCTCTTTCCTATGAAAACAGTGGAATTTTGTGAAACCTGAGGGAAAGATTATACTGTACGTAACAGCCTGAGAGAAGGCCTACTGATGACTTCTTTGTAAATGGGTGAAATCTTGTGGCTGGCTTCTTCTGTTCACTTCTGTAGGACATTACAAAGCATAAAAAAACTATCACAGACCTTAGCTCAACGAACCCACCAGCATGGTGCAAATATCAGTGCAAGAGCAGAAACACAAAAGTGTAGGAGAGAAAAGATGGCATTCATACAGCATAGATGCCATGAACTGTTCATGAACTCTTCACCAGCAGAGTTCTTCAAAACTCAATGTGAGTAGCATGATGGAACATGTATGAACAGCTGGAGAAGACAACTGCAGTGGCAGAAGTGATCTGTGTTGTGGAAAAAAAAAGAAGATGCCTCTCAGACATTATACACCTCTTCTTCCATGGCATGTCCAACCTCCTCATGAAGCTGGTGGAAGGTGTTACGCCTAAGGATCTCCCAGCCACGGTGAGAACTAGTCTTGGATGTGCTCCGTGACAATGAAAGAGCAGGCAGTTCCTTCTTGTACAGGTTGTCCCTACTCATTTCCAGCTTTTCCAAACCTTTGTCAGAGTTGTCCTTATCCTGAGCCTTCATTGCTTCCGTATACCTTAATACCTTGTGTTTGATGGGATCAACCCTGTCTTCAACTCTGTCAGAGGATTAAAAAGATGAACTTAAAGTAGAAATATGCCAGTTTGTCAACAAAACCAAGCAGCCAGAAGCAGCAAGCTGCTCCCAAAAATACACCTACTGACTTATACACCCCAAAAAATCTACACAGAAACAGGAAGTCTTCTACAGGCACAATGCTAGCAGCTACTATCATACAATTACCTCCTAGACCTTTATCCTTGTCATGTTCCTTATTAACATCCACACCTTGGATTCTTCTTCTAGGATCCTTAGAGGCACACACTAGAAGAGAACTCACCTGAGATACCATCGATCCCCTAGTCCATATTCCCGGCCACAGATCCCAGAGCGAGGCCAGAGACACCTTGGTAGTTTCCTCTCCAGCATGACAGTGGTAGCAACAACCTTTAGAATAAAAAAAAAACAACCAAACAAAACAAACAAGAAAAAATTGGGATGAAATAGAAAAAACTCTCTTTCAAAATGATCAGTTTCGTGAGTATTGACCCATCACCATACTTCATTACAGCTCCATAAGTAATGAAAAAATCAGTCACGACTCTTTTTAGTATAGGACAAATCACTGTTTAAGTCACAGCTGTGACTTAAGTCACAGCTGTTTTGAGGAAGCAATGGCCCTGTTAAAACACTGTTTGATATCTTTCTGGTGGCAAAGAGCAGGGTAATTAATTTGCAAGCTAGAGAAGAGTACAGTATTTATATATGCATTAATTGTTGTCAGAACTTACTAATGTGGCCACACAACTAGGTTTAACCATTTGACTTACTGCTTTACCACAGGAAAGGATTTTCTGCTGAGCAGCTACATAAATGATCTTGTTGATTTTTTTTGTCTTTTGAGTAAGAGTTACACCAACTTTTCTTAAAGGATCTAAAGATATTACTGACCTACTTGCAATCATCACCTTGCAACCTGTCCCACCTCAGCCAATCCCTATAATTATAATTAAACACTCAGCTACACAGAATATGATTTGTAAAAAAGGATGCAGTTATAATTCTATTTAACAAGAGAGCTCATGTGTAAAGCCCAAAGAGCTATGAAGATACAAGATGGACTAAAAGGTTGAATGGGTTTCTAGCTGCTACTTGAAATAAGGTAGGAATACCCACAGATCAAAGACACACAATAAGATAGTTTCACATGGGAAGATGTGAAGAAGAGTCTTATATTTAGTCACTTCAGATTCATAGAAAGCAGAAAAGAAATTTGATGGCTGACATACAGAAGCTGTAAAACAGAATTAAAAGAACATGGCTTATTGTATTAGCCCCTGAGAAAAGTGAAGGCCAATGTAAGGCTTCAAAGTACCTCCTTTAGAGCATGAATGAATAATTGCACTTACGAGCACATTTTCCCTGGACAACTTTTCCCCTTCTTTATTAAAACTGAACACTTAACCACTTAAACTAGATTACCTGGGCTCTCCAGAGCTCATCCCGTTCATGGGCCACTCTCCAATGGGTGTCACCCATCATGGCAATCAGCAAGTTGAGCATAAGGAGCGTGGCAATGATGGCAAAGGCAAAGTATACCACACTGTACATAAAGGGCAGATCCACATCGTAATTTGCAGGGCCATCAATGATAGTGAGGAATAGCTCAAAGGTGGTGAACAAGGACATGGGATAATTGTAGAACTGTCCAAGGTTCTCAGGGTTCTCTGTCTGGAAGATGATGTAAAAAGCTGGAGGAAAGAAATAGGGGAAAAAAAGAGAGGGAAAGCTTAAACAACAGGAATCACATTCCAAGAGCAACAACAGGGTCCTATAAGGGATGCTGGCAACAAAAAGTGGTCTGGGAAGGAGCTACATGTGTTTTTATGCTAGTGCAGTACCCAGCATAACCAAGACTCTCACTAGAATCACTGGACTTCATTCTAGAATTATTCAGAATTATTTTATTACCTTGAATCTCCAAATACTGATCTTTTTCTTCTTCAAGGACATAATGAATCATGAATACTAATCTCATTTTCCAAAGACAAGTATTATAAATGCGGTATGTGTGTAAACCTTGACTTATATATATGTGTGGAATTACATGGACTGTTCTAAATTCTATTACGCTAAAAAGAGAAAGAATTGAAAACTGAACTTTGTGAACAGAAATAAGTTCTGGGAAAGAGATCATACTTAAAGAAATAGAGGATATACATCATCACCACCTTTGTCAGCTAACTCAGAGGATAACCTGAGAACAAATTAAAACCCACACACTTCATTCATACTGAAGAAGTTGTCAGGACATAACTAACATGCAGGTGTTGGCCGCATGGAGGTGGCTGGCCTCTTCTCCCAAGTAACAAGCAATAGGACAAGAGGAAATGCCTCATATTGTGCCAGTATAGGTTTAAATTGGATATTAAGAAAAAATCCTTCACTACAGGTTGCTCAGGCATTGGAACAGGCTGCCCAGGAAAGTTCTAGAGTCACCATCCCTGAAAGGGTTCACAAGCTGTGTAGATGAGTCCCCTTGTGACATGGTTTAGTGGTGGCCTTGGCAGTGCTGGGGTAAAGGTTGATCTTCAAGGTCTTTTCCAACCTGTTTGATTCTGTGATGTTGTTGGCTTACTTTTGTAAACTCACCTGATGCAAAGCCTAGTATCACCACAGCCATGAGCCAGCAAAAGCGCATAAGATCTCCAAATATCATCTGTAGAACAAACACAGAAGCATTGTAAAGACCAGCTGTCCCACCAAGTCACAATACAATCCTATGTAAACCATTTCCCAGTTTTAAGACCATAAGTGGACTAAAGAAAACTTCTGCACTAAAGAAAGAATGTGAAAGTCCCAAAGCTGTCTGAGCAAACAAGAGCTTGTCCATTTGCCATTAACACTTGCCCTTTGCAGTCCTAGCTGCAAAGAAGTGTCATAATGCATCAAGCTCATATCCGTTTGTGTCTTTTACCTTCTGGATCATGATGGTAAAGGGTCCAAGCATCTGGAAGCCTCTTGCGAAGTACATGACATTGCACCATCCTAGCACCAGGGCAAAGGACATGGGCACCACCTCACCAGTTGTGCTGGTGAGACGCATCACCATGGTTACTAGGATCATGCAAGCATATGTGATGCTGGAAAGGAAGAAGACACAGTGAAAAAAGTTCAGTAGAGGAATCTTACCCTCATTTTTGTTTCATTTTCAAAAATTCCAAACCAGGGACATATTGCCACCAGCCCCTGAGGCAATGAACTCTCAGCTCTGCCAACAATATATGGCTACTGGATCTTCACACAGCAGCTGAGCCAATAAAACAAATAAATCAAGAGAAGGAATACTCTAAAAAAATGGAGCAAGTGACTCGTCTGACAAAAAATAGCAGTAGAGAAAATGAGATACTTCATGAATGGTGTACTTACACAATTATGTGGAAAGGTCCTCCTAGGATGGTTTGTCCAAAGTATTTTGCTGCTCCAACTCTAAGGATATCTGGGATCTAAAAGAGACATCCTATTCACTTTAGGACTCAGATAAAATGTCATGGTTATCACCAATATTCACAGGATCTTGGGACCAGCTGCATCTGCTTGGCTGATTCACAGATCGATTTCTGTATTTCTTTAAGAAAAGAATGATTGAGTCAGATGGACCACTCCTGGGATAGGACAGAGATTCCTGGAAAATCTAAGAACACTTGGGCAGATCAAAAGACTTTGGTAGGTGGCAAAGAGACGCTGCAGCACAGAGCTGTGAGCCTGAAGTTCATATGGATTACTGACAAGAGACTGGACAAACAGCTGAGAGTCAGCAATTAAGACAAAAAGATCTTCTTGAGTTTGTTCTAATTCTCACTACGTTAATTGTGGTATATTCCTAGAATCATGGCCAAACACAGGAGGAAGGACCTGTCCTTCCAGAACAGATAAGGGCAAAGAAAAGCCTGTTTCCAAGCCTTGTATTATTTCAATTCTCCCTGGCATCGTCATTTGAGTTTTTTCATGTAGAAGTTTCAGTCTTCTTTTTCATATTATAATAAAATCAAGTGGGGGAGGTATTTGTTTTCCTTTAAATAACATTGTCTTTTGTTTGAGAGAAAGAGCTCATGGGAAGAAAAGCGCCTAAACACATCCACCTCTGAACACTGGCTGAATAAGGCTCCTGTTAGAAATCCACACTGATCTCCAATTAAACATAAACTTGCCTGTGTATGCACAGAAATCACTTCACCCAGCACCCTTAAGTATTTCAGGGTGCTAAGTGAATAATCTCTAATAATCTAACGCAACAGCTGGGACTCAGCTGGATCCACAAATGGTGCTAACAGAAACAGTGGCATTACCCCACAGATAGTATTTAAGATTGCAGCCAATCCTTCTAATTACTTTTCTACACCAGGAGTCTTACTAGTACATCATCACAATTGCTGTTTCATCCAACAGATACTGTTAGCAGTGTCTATTTCCATATACCTATACCAAAGCAGTTAGACTAAGTAAATAACCCCTTCCAAGCTGTCAGCAAGTAAAATCTGTCCTGATGAAACTCAAAACTATAGAACTCACTGTTTCTCTTACCTCAAGGATCAAAATTACTACAGCCCCAATGACTGTGATCAGCTCCCCCACCAGCCTCAGCTCATCTTCATATGTCATGTATGATTCCTAAAAAAAAAAAAGAAAGAAAAAAAGAAGTGAATGGAAATTAATATTATATTTTAAAGGGAGTGAAAGGAAATTAATTAAGAGGATGGGTGAAGGGAAGGACCACTCCTGGTGTAATAAATACGACTAGGACTGACAAGGCCACAGGAACCAGACCAGGTCCAGCAACTGAGAACAGAGAGTACACCATATTTCTCACTGACAAAGGTCATCTGGCAGAAACAAGGAAATCTGTAATAGCTGGGAACTGGGAAAGACTTGGACTTTCCAGTTTAGTAGGTTAGATGAGAATTGCCCAATGTTGCCTATGGGGCCCTGACTCCTACAGACACAGTACCTGCAGCATTTTCTGGACATAGATTGTATTGTCTCTGCTGCTTGTTTTGTTGCCTGTTCGGGGTTTCAGAGGTCGGTAGACGCAGCACATAGTGAAGCAGACCATGTAGAGTATATAGAATAAAGCCAGGAAACAGAAGTAGGGACGACCATACATATTCCACTTCAGGCTCACCAGCTCCTTCACAGGCGTTAGGTCCAAGATTTGGCGTGCCTGAGAAAGAAAGAAGGAATTAACTGCCAAAAGGGCATTTGTTTATAAGCAAAGCAAAAAAACATATAAGCAAAAAAGATTCAATAGATGGAAATGCTACAGGATGGGGAGGATTGCACTAATAAAAGTGTATTCTTGTTAATTTCTTATCCTATTAGCATTATTTAAGGTGTTAACAACTGGTAGGGCGGCATCTCTTGAAAGTTTTAGAGGTCTGTCTAAGCTTGCCATTACATTTGCTACTTTGATTTTTAGTAATACCTTCACAAGTTTTGAAGCCTGCAACAAAGATGATTTGCCTATTGTCATTAAATGAAGAGAATGAGTGATTTTAAAATGCACTCTAGTTTAGGATTTCTGAACACAACCATGTCTCATAGGGACACTGTGAGAGTTAATCATAATCACAGTACAGAAAGCTACTTGCTAGAGCTACTGTAGAGGTACCTCTCACTGGTACCTTTGAGCCTGCTGAAAGAAAGACCCATTTACTTGAATCAAACAAGGTCATTTCCTGTAGCCTGCTCATGCTAATTTCTTTCAATCATCTTCAAGATTCACACCTCAGAACAAACTGTATATAAATCAGATGTACATACACCTGATGTAGCTAGGTCATTAATAAGCATCAACACATTTTACGTACTCCCTGCAGCACACAGTACAAAGTCCTTGCTCTTGGATACTATAAAAAAGCTTGAACCTTCAAACTCATCATTCTTCTTTTGTAATCAACATAATCTGCACATCAAAAGCATGTGGTGCCCACAGTACCTCTCTCTTCTTGGTTGAGACAATGAGCTCGAGGAAGGACTGATCTTCACCCCAGGAGTCAATCTCTGTGAGATCATAGAGAACAGTGGTCAAGGGGCCAAAGGACCAAAGATTGTGCTTCCGCTTCTGCATAAGGTATTGAAACATCTGAGGAGAAAAGAAGGAGCTTGAGGATATTGGGAGCTTTCCTGTATATAGTGCATTTGAAATGAGAACAAACTCTTTCAAACCTATTAATTACAATGGATTTGACTTGAACTTCGCAGTTGTAGCAGTTCTCATATCTCTCAGGAATGATTACAGCAGGTTAAGAAGTCAAAGAACTTTTTCTGATTCCCTTTTGATTATTAGCTCATGTTTGAGGTAAAGGATGAGTGTTTTTTACTTCAAAATCTAATCAAACTGCTAATGGTATTTATCACAGTTAAACACCCTGACAAAAGATTTCATAAGGAATTATACATTGATTAGGAAAAAAGACCACCCTTTTATACTTATCTACAAGTTATCAGAAAAGAGGTGTTGCAAGGGAGATGATCTTGTCCTTTATAGATATACAGAAATAACACTAAACACCTTTGTCTTTTGTTAAGGGACAGGACGAGAGTTTACATTAAATATTGAGTTCTTGCCTATTAACAAATATCTGTAGGTACCCAAAGAAATTTCCCATGGGTCACATTCAAGATAATGAAATCTCAACGTCAAAGATAATTTCAGCTAGACTTTCAAAAAAATTAATGGAGGGTATGAAATGTGTGCATCTTTATGTTAACACCTTTTCAATTCAAATGCTTCAAATATTGGGTCAGAAGAGTTAGTCTTTAACCACTCATTTTTTTCATTAGGATAAAGAAATTTCTTATGAAGGATTTCTTTATAAAGGATTTGTTACGTATTTTCTACCCCCTAAGAACACGTACAAACTCCCTTGGTCTGGATGATGTTAATTCAGGTTCTCCATTTCAGCTTAATATGGAAGCATCTGTGTCATGGAAACTCACCACAGTGTTACCCTCAACTCCAGCCAGTTTGAATGGAGTTAGCCCCTCATTGTTAGGAATCAATTCAAGTGATCCTGGTCCCTCTTTGTTCCTATCATAGGAGAGTATCAGGCTGTACATGTGGCAGGCAAACGTCTTATTAGGTTGGAGAACCAGGATGTGAAGAACAGTATTACCTATGAAAGAAGCAGACCAGATAAAATATGTAGAATTGCCAGCCCTATGCAAAGACTGGCAATTGACTGATGGCTTTAATTTTCCTCACATCCCTCAGCTGTTTATAATGAGAGAAACTATGAGCATACACAGGTAACAGAATCTGATTTAAAACATCCATATACACTATGTCCAGCTCAGTAGGCCCCACAGCACTTACCCAGATAATCTTGAGCTCTAATATCAGCTCCATTTTCAATGAGCATCTGTACAATTTCCTCATTTCCCACACAAGCAGCAAAAGATAAAACATGTTCTCCTGCAAAGAAAGGAGTGGGGAGAAACAACATTAAAACTGCAGGAGGTGGGAGAGGTTAAAGTACAATGAGGGAAAGCTATCCATGCTACCAAGCTAGAGAACACGAAAGAAAGAGTTACCTCACATAACCTGTAAATTTCCTGCCCCACTCCTCATTCTACTCAGAAAGGGAAGAATGTCTTCACCCCACAGCACTAAAATAGTGTTCTTTTAAGATTACATTCACAAGAAGGTTGACAAGTGAGTTGCTACATGCTGCTAAGAAGAAATTCAATTAATTTAATGCAATACATGTTTTTGTATACATGCAAATACTTAAATCTGTATGATTTATATATTTATATTTCTGTAGTATTTACATACTCAGATGGAGCATTACTGTCTGCTAAAAGATGTGCGATTGATGACACTTGGAGACACGAGTCTTTATTCAACCAGTTTAGGTGGGGATTAAAGTAAGCCCCCCATACATTCCCTCATCACTCTTCTGGTTCCCTCCCATAGCAGCAAGGGGAGAATATAAGACTGTACCGAAATAGAGAAGATTACAGGAGCTGCGCCTGAAGAAGCGCCCTGTAGCCCGTGCTGTGCAGGCATTAGCTCCTCTCTTGAGTAAAGCTT
Organism: Psilopsiagon aurifrons; assembly: GCA_025447955.1. Lineage (NCBI taxonomy): Eukaryota > Metazoa > Chordata > Aves > Psittaciformes > Psittacidae > Psilopsiagon > Psilopsiagon aurifrons. The sequence goes on from JAOEHY010023867.1 coordinate 11,919, forward strand.
TCACCAAGATGATGTTTTGGTTCACTGCCGCAATGTGGAGGGCTGTCTGGCCTGTAAGACACAGAAATAAAACCTTGCCTTCCAAGAAAGCATCTGCAGGCTGATCAGTAGCATGCAGTTCACATTTCAGCCACAGTAAACCTAAGGGTTTTGGGAGTGCACCCATGGTGTCTATATTATTTAGACTTGAAGTTATCCCTGTTTTGTGCAAAGGGTTGGACTGCTGCTTTTCCAGTGATTCTATTCCACTTAACTCTTCTTATGAATTCATGATGAAAACTGACTTTACAAGGAAGCCAACAGGATGCACTGTCGAGATTTTTACTGGGGAAAAACAAGAATTGCCACCCTCTTCCAGAAATTGCACTGAAAGCCATATGACTGATTATGCTTCCCTTCATGGGACATGAAAACCATGTCAAGGCAAAGCTCCCCAAGAATACTTATTTTACTTGTTCAAACTAGGTATTAGAAGTTTTAAACCCCCACCATTGTTATTTTAGTGGCTTCAAGATTCTGTCTGGCCTTTCTCAGTAGTCAATCAGGACCATCCTTTAAAAACCTGGCTCAGGCAAGCCTCAAAATCAGCAGCCACATTTTTTTCAATCCTGTTCTTCATTTACCAAACCCCTACTTTTAAATCCTTTCAGAGATGGGTAGAGGTGTCTTTTGTTACAAATGGGTATGCCAGAAAATAAGAAGTATGCTTCCTTGCAGTCCTACTATAGCAAACAGACCCTTACGTAGTTAAGTGTTTGGCGGTTATGCATTAGCATGTTTGTACATGTGCATACTTGGGTTTAATGTAAGTCCACCTTCCACAATTGGTCGGGAGCCATTTGCATGTTGCTTTTGCTTTGTAACAGTTCAGCACTATATTGAACCAGAAATAGTATAAGCTACTTTCTTAAAAGTACAGGTGGTACTTCCTCTCTCCTCCTACAGGGTATCCTGCCTATCTTCATCCCCTAAGATGTCACCTTCATAGAGCTCTGATGTCATCCTCTCGTTGATAAGCTCAGGAGCTGCTTCCATCAGAGTCACTGCTGCCTCTATGTTATCATACAAGGCAGCTACATGAAGGGCAGTCTCCCCCACTGCACCTAGAAACAGTAGGAGAAGCATTTGAGTCATTCTAGACAGTCAACTATATATGACAACAGTAGAAATCCATATAATGGGGTTGAGAACTACTGGAGTGCTAGTCCCTCCTTGAATACTGCCAGATGCTGCCTCAACATATGACATGGTAACGGCTCCAAAACTACAGTCCTTGTCCCTCACTCCATCAAAATCTGAAAGCTGAACAGAGACTTCACATGCTTGTATGTGACAGCAGACTGAGCCATGAAGTGGAGGAACACACAGTACTACCAAAAAAAAAGGCCCGTTCAAGCTGGAAACCTCTAATCTTCCCACTGCTTTAGGGTTTCATGAGCTCTCCAAATCAGAAATCTCACTTCCTTACAAAGCTGCTAACACAGAGTTGAGCAGTTTGAGTTTGCTAAGGCAAATGTTTCAGCAAACTAACAAACGTACTACCCTACTTGTAACACTCTTGCTTCCACAGAAAACCATATTTTGCAAATAATTGAGTTACCTCTCTGATAGATATCACAAGTTCCATCACTGAGAAGTTTCCTAATGGCTGGGAGGTTGTTCTCCTTGGCAGCCTGGAGGAGTGGAGATTCCCAAATCCTATAGTCAAGAAAAAGTGGCTGATAAGGAATGCGGTTAAACACATGCTGCCTTTCTCCAGAGCTATCATATTCTTCACTTTAGACAGTATGTATCTTAAACATTCTCACTGAAAGATCAGTAATGGACATCTACCATATGAGGTATTTTTTTGAATGCAAAAAAACTGTCACAAGTGAGGGTGGTTTTAAAAACCCAGATAGTTCATAATCTCTTGATTTACTGACACTTAACCATAGGGTGGCAGCAAAGGGAAAGACAGAAGAAATGAATAACCAACTCCAAAATGTTTCTGGTTTATATATCCTACATGTTGAGGAACCAAAACCAGCAAACAATGGGTCATATGATAACTCTCCTGCAGTAGAATGGACATCTCAGGAGTGTAAAAGCCAGTAGAGATCTCACACAGCATCTGAACTACTCCAATAAAGGATGGAAAAGAAAAAACACCAAAAAGCATTCACTCTGTATCGTAACAATGCTTCCTAAGGTATAATTAAAAAAATGAGCTCTGAATGTAGTTCCTCATCATACAAAGTTATGAAGAAAAATTCGAAAGCTCAGTAACACTATTTATTTTTCTCTTATGCTGAGAAAATAGAAGAAATTACTGAGAACTGAAATGTATGCCAATCTTGGGTACACCATCAAGCAAGTGCCAGGCAAAATGGTCCACTTAGAGTTGAAGAACGCTCTTGAGTCTTCCCTGAGTCACTGGGTTACTTTGCAGATCCCTTGGAGCTGACGAAGAAATTACAAGTAGAATCATAGAATAGTCAGGGTTGTAAAGGACCTTAAGATCATCCAGTTCCAACACCCCTGCAATGGGCAGGGACACTCCCACTAAACCATATCACCCAAGGCTCTGTCCAGCCTGGCCTTGAACACCACCAGGGACGGAGCATTCACAACTTTCCTGGGCAACCCATTCCAGTGCCTCACCACCCTTAAAGAATTTCTTCCTCATATCCAATCTAAACTTCCCCTGTTTACCCTTTAACCCGTTACCCCTTGTCCCCTCACTATAGTCCCTAATGAAGAGTCCCTCCCCAGCATCCCTATAGGCTCTCTTCAGATATTGGAAGGCTGTTATGAGGTCTCCATGCAGCCTTTTCTTCTTCAGGCTTAACAGCCCAAACTTGCTCATCCTATCTTCACATGGGAGGTGCTCCAGTCCCCGATCACCATCGTGGCCCTCCTCTGGACTTCTTCCAACAGCTTCATGCCATTTTTATGTTGAGGACACGAAAACTGTACACAATACTCCAGGTGAGGTCTCACGAGAGCAGAGTAGAGGGGCAGGATCACCTCCTTTTACCTGCTGGTCATGTTCCTTTTAATGCAGCCCAGGATACCGTTTGCTTTCAGTCACCTAACTTCACTACAGCAAGATCCTTTGGTCCAAACAGCAGGTGAAGGGAGGGGATCCTCCCCCTCTGCTCAGCTCTGGTGAGGTTATACCCACAGCTCTTGTCCAATGCTAGGATCCCCGGTACAAAGGACATGTTGACCTACTGCCAATAGATCAGCAAAAGGGCCACAAAGATGATTATAGGATTACAGCATCTGTCATAGGCGGAAAGGCTGAGGGAACTGGCAACTCTTAAGCCTGGAGAAGGAGGCATTCTTGTCAATGTATGTAAGTACCTGAAGGGATGGGGCTCAGTTAACTGCAATACCTGCTTGCTCAGCACCCAAATAAGCTTTGCCAATGTTCAAAAAACTGAGTTGGCCATTCAAAAAAATCACAAAGAATAGAACAAAATCAACTATTTTAGGGTAAGTATTTATGTTATCCTTGAACATTTTCAGATTTATCTTTCAATTTATAAAACTTGTCATTTTTTTTTATTATTTTTGTTTTTATATGAATAATTCTAAATAGCCCAGGTTCAGGAACTCAAGATTTAAGAATACCTTCAAACCCAAAGAAACAGCCTACCTCTTATGAATTTCCACTATGAAATAGAAAGAGATTCCTCTTTCAAAATAGGGTAAGTTCAGGGTTACATCACTGCTCAGGTACAAATTCTGTGCTTTCTTTCACCTCTGCTTTCTCGCAGCGCAGATGTTTAATTTGTTCTTAATTATGTAGTATGGCTCAGGCCATGCTGTAATCTGTGACGTGGAATAAGTCTAAGAAACACAGTAGAACCATGTCAAATTCAAGCTGATATGAAGGAGGAGAACGTCAACCCTTATTTTCCTGTCAGCTGCAGTCTGTCCTTTCAGTACAGTATAATAGCCTCTAATGGACTAGATGTTGGTCTCACACACATAAAAGCATATGGGACAAACACATTAGTCCACCCATATACCTGGAGATATATTCAGTGCTTTCTCCTTGTCATGTCTCAGATTTTTCTCCTGGCATTCTGGTATTATTTAGTTACAAGATTTTTTGGGAAATTTAGTTTATATGGCAAAAAAAGCAATAGGCATTTTGCATTACGTGATGATACTGATGTTAGAATATGTTATCTATGAAAATAACTATCATAAGCAACAAGAAAACCCACACCAGAGAAAGAGGCAGAGAGAATATCAATGGCCCATTGCACAAAATGTTTTCTCAGAAATGGTTCTTATTACGTATAGGGTAATTAACCATCAAACTACAGGAAAGCAGGTGCATAGATTATGCGGCTCACAGAAAGATGTATTTCTTGGTTTAAATTAGTCTTTCATGAACAACAGAACCTTAAAGAAAGGTTATTTTAGATGCCATTGTCTCCATATTATATCAGCATGAAATGAGCAAGTTCTGTGCATATTATATAGAAAGATACTGACTCACTTGAAAGAAACTGGGAGATAAAGCAAAAGGAACAAAATATCAGAATTACACATAAATAGGAATCAGCTGAGTAAGTGTAGATTAATGGGCACAAGCTACAAGTAATGAAAGTAACAAAACATTATATTTATCGTTCCATAAAAGGAGCATTTCCTGTCACCAACAACACCCCATTATCTAAGTCACTAGAAATTAGAGTAGAAAAACACTGATGAACAAAGGAGAAATAAAACCAGTCAGAATACAAAGAATCATTCTGAAAAAAGGAGGGACCTGTTCTAAGGTATTTTTACGTGTCCTTCAAACTCTTTGCCTTGCTGTTTTGGGAAGAATTCTTTCTTTATCTTACTCACATGACACTTGCATTAGTTGCTAATTACAATATGATTTGATAAGAACATTGCGTCTAGGATCAAAAAGGAACAAAAGAAAGCGTAGCTCCAAGTAGAGGTTGAGAGATTCAATGTCAGCGAAGCAAGTTGTCACCTCTGCCATTATTTTGGCTGAGAAAGACGCTGCTTTTCTGGAGAATGTCAGTTTTCAGAGGCAGGAAGTGGGAAGGAGGTGGGGTTTCAATAGTATAAACAATGCTATAATTAATACGTTGACGCTTTATGTGGAAGGCCTTTATCCCTCAAATGACCTCAGAGACGAGGAAGGATTGGGTAAGAGACAGTGTGGGAGGGCACAAACAAAATACCTTGCTCACAAAATTCTCCAAAGCCCCTGTAAACAACTAAGTAACTTAAAAGCCCACTAAGAGGGAGACACATAATAACTACCATTCATGCCTATCAGAAACCTAGTGCAAAATTATCAAGCCTTTCTACTTACTATAGGAACCTCCAACTGGGCTTGAAGAACCAGAGGTTGCAGACCAATGAGAAAGCTGGTAAAGATCACAGAAGGGTTGATGAATGGCATGGCACACTGCCTCTGATGCCTTAAGGGGGCATGACTTACATGATCAGATCATATGCTTTTACTCTCATTTAATTTTCTGTCCTATGATTGCAGAAACATTTTGCTCTCATTTAAAACACAGCATTATAATTATAAACTCATTTTTAATACACAACAGCAATGTACCGAGCATATAAATGCTAACTACTAGGTGAGACAAAGTCACTAACATAAAAAAGATAAAAAAATGTCACGTGAATCTAGATCGTTCAAAACAATTTCTTTAAGATCTGGACTCTTAATCAATTTTATTCTTGACCCATCAAACACAGCATAAATTTTCCTCTCTACAGCTCTAGTTCCTGTTCATCAAAGCAGCAGCAGGTAAAATCTGTAACTTAGTCTCCTAACAGAGCTGCCTACAGTAGACGCTACCTTTCCACAAAGTCCCATCGTGTCACTGGATGGAGAGGGAGGCTTTCAGAGAATTATTCAGCTGAGACCTATTTAGATGCTCTGTGAAGATAATCCAACACATCTAAGTTAAGCTCTGGCTCTAAGTCATTCCTTTCTTCAGCTATGAATTCGAGGGACACTAAACTACAAATTTAGCCAGGTAAGATAGGCCTGCCAACACTAGGTAATACTGATGCTGCCTTACAGGATCAATTTAGGATAAACACAGCTACATAGCTAATCAGTAGTTCTCATGAGCTGTGAAAACCACAACACTATTTAGCCCCAAGTGCTTCTAGGTTCTTCTTACTGAGCTAAGTAATATACCTATGTGGGGGCACATCATGCATTGCTATCATCCAGTATTCTTAACGGGTGATACAATGATATGTTCAGGAAGCTGTGAATTGTTTTTCAATATGGGTGAGGACAAAGTCAGGAACACCCCAAAATCTATTGTGAAACAAAGAGAAGTTAGAATGTAGGTCAGATTCTGACTGAAGGAGTCATGTAAAACAGCTTTAAACAAGGTGAAGAATTTCCAAGCACTTTCTGCTGGTAATATGTACCCTTTTGGATTTACAGCTTCTTAAGCACTTCCTTTGGAAGGCATCCTACTCTTTCGAAGAGCTAAAGAATGCACTGACAATTCCATAAGTCTTAACTCTGTCATAAAAAACAATTTGCATTTATGGGATTATTCCTTTAAAACAAGGAAATATGTTAAATATGTGAACTCTGGACAAAAAATAATCTGAAGCTACTTTTCCAAGGCTGAGCCCACCAGAGACGTAACAGAGCATCTCTTTATCTTCTTTCCTTCCTTTCCCATGTTCTATTACTTGAGTCATTCACTGTAGGGAATTTTCCTATTGTTTGTTCTAGTTCGGCATCTGCTAGCTTCATGCTCTATCCCCATGACTATATCAGTTACTGAGGGTCTAAAGCAATTCTTTCTGTGCGAGTTATAAACTCATCAGCAGGATATTATTTCAGCTTTCTTTTCTTTCCCTGTTACAGAACATACATCCTCAATATCTCATCATGAAATCACCACCTTCTTCCCTTCTGCTGGTATATTTATGTAAATGTGTGCTAGACATCAGGAGAGCAGAGGAGTGCTGAGAGGAAGCTAACAAGGCAGAAAGAGGATCAAAGCAATCATCTAACAAGATGCTAAAGAATGAGTTATGAATTAATAGCACAGAGTAAAAAGGAGACAAGGGACAGAGGCTTGGACAATCAGGGTCAGCAAATTGCTTGAGCACTTGCAGAAAGACTCAGCAAATTAATTGGAACCTCTTGTGGGTGTATGTTGAAGCTCCCTCATCGTAAAGATTGCTTCTCTGGAAATAAACAGGTTACTCATTGCCAATGCTACTAGACAAGAAACTGATAAGGAAGTATTATCTCTTATTCCTTTAGCTATCTACCACACTAAGCAACAGAAATCTTGCTCAGTCTCTTCCATCAAGTCAATCTCCTTGAATTAATCTCATTTTCTTAATTCTGCATCTGAGAGTATTTGAGAATAAGGTCAACTAGAACTAGAGAGCAAAGAGCCACAAAAAAAATTGGAAACTAACAGGGACCTAAAGTCTTCATTGCAGCATTTTCTGCATGACGATAGCTTTCTGCAAGTTAAACAGATTTTCTCAAACACTTCCAATGCATTATTTCTCAAAGCAGTTTTGTATTGTTAATTAATGTGCAAAAACCCTTTGGTTTTATTCTTGTTAATGTAACACTCAAATATTTTATTGTCATTATAATACTTAAGCCTCAGAACATGACATGAAGGCCAGGTGATCCCAGTAATCCCTAAGCAGCAGCTGGGGGAGAGGACACACACAGAATACAGATTATTTATCAATCAAAGTCATAAAGGAGGCAATAGCAGAAAGGCAAATATAACATAATTGTCTCCTGATCCATGTACCCACTTGCTCTAAACTTAGTACTTTTTATGAAGAGTGCAGTTCTCATATGGTAGAATTTATAAAATTAGATGCTAAGGAGATAAACCTCTTTCTCTGAAGGCCAGACTTAGAACAAAGAAAGCAAGCAATGACTCTTATAGAGGATCTATTAGACTGTGATAACATGTGATTCCTGCTTCCCTGTGTCAGACTGGGATTTTCATACATATTTATCACTTTGTTCCCCATGATTTTGAGCTATGTTGGGGTTTTATGGTTGTATTCTCTAGGCTGTATAAATCACAGAGTTTATGCCCAAAGATAATACTAGAAGAGACGCATCAGATGTGACCACTGACTCTGGGACTCTACACTTACCTACAGGCTGTTTAAAACAAGAGTTTTGAACAGAAAGAAACAGCAGAGTAAGGCAAAATAAACTCAAAGTCCTCTTTAATTATGAGATCAACTACTAATGAGATTCAAAGAACTATTGCACATGAAGAAAAAGAATGAATAGCAACTCCAGGGAAGGTGAGAAGAACAAAAGGAGTTAGTTTCAGGTATGATCATCATCAGTTGTAGGACAGGAAAAAGCATTGTTCTTTTGCAGACTTTCTGTGTGTAGTCAGAGCAAACTAGTTACTACGTAGTAACATATTTATCACCACCTTTCAATAAGATTATAGAATTTAATTGCTGTTTATTGCTGTATATGCTCCAGCACCATTAATACTGAGAAGAACTCAAGCTTAAACCACAACGCTGCAATTCCACACAACAACTTAACAGGATGAAATAAAAGTCCTCTTGTCTTAAAGTAATTTTTCCAAAGCAGCAAAGGTTTCATAGGAGTATTTCCCATATACAAATCACAGCATACATTTTCCTGGTGTGAATTCATCTCCGTACATAATTAAGAACATGAAATCAATAAAACTAATTCCAGTCTTCTGGAAAATTTTCATGTGCTTTCTCCTCATACTCTGAGTACCTCTGGGGACTGGAAAGGAAACAGTAGGATAATAAGAGGGAGAAACGGCCCTGTCCCTCTCTGGAAAAGAGCATCCATATTTTGGCACTATGTAATTTCTGACCAAATACCAGGCAACTAATTAACATTAGTTGAAAGCTGTGGGAAACATAGACCTAAACCAGCAGGGAACAGTTGTGTCCCCATGCAACCAACATTTCACAATGGTATTGTATGCCCTACATGTGGTGTTACATGGAGTTATATAAAGAAACACAGAAAGGTTATCTTTGGGGAGCACTGGGGTTGCACCGTACTGCTCTCAGAGAAGTTTACTGAGAAGGGTCTATATGCCTAACAGTTCTCTGTTTTCCTCTATCATTAGCAACACACAAGATGTTTGTGGGCCTGCAGCATGTGACTAATGAGGATTGTCAAGCAAAGGTTGGATGGCAATCAAATAACAGCCTGTCTGAAAGGAAGTAATGAAAAGGAAGGAGCCAAACCCTTCATGGTAACAGCACATGGTAAAACAAGGGGCCACAGCATCAGATAATGATTTCGGAGGTTCAGGATGAACATCTGGAAAAGACCCTTTTCAGTAGGAGGTTACTACAACACTGTTATGGGTAGCTGAAGGTATAGTAGAATATAGGTCCTGGGAAGCTTTTGGGACTGAGCTAGACAAAGCCAAAGCAATGTGATCTGTTACTCGCAACTGTCCAGCTTCAACTGGGAGGTTAGATAGAGACCTCCAGATGCCACTTTCACATATACATGACTTAAAAATGTGAAGATAATATTATAATGATAAAAATATAAATAGACTTCTGCACACATTCATTTGGATATTACAGAAGCTGCTGAGAACTTATTTTTCAGTTACCCATGATGCTTTTCATGAGCATTCTATGGAGACACTACTGTTCCCACTATGCCTCCCATTTTAGGTGTATCTAAGTCCCACTTCCCTGAAGTAAAATAGAAGTTTCAGAAGCTTTTGTTATTTGGTTAGAAGTTACATGACAGCAGATGTAAGTCCTTTCCTTAAAAACATGTGTATTTGTCCCTTTTAAGGTGCTTTCCTACTTATTTCTATACAAGTCTGTGTGTATACATACATACATATGTGTAGATAGATAGATTTTCTCCCACCCAACCACTTTTTTATGCCCAGAGGTGTTCAGAGGTTTGTGAGGAAGGAAAAAACAAGTCTTACCAAGAACTGGAAGCAATTTGTTATTTGAGTGCTGCAGTGTTTGCACATGCAGAAATAACAAGCATCAATGAAAAACAGATGCAGCTGGATTTCCATGAACCCTCCTGCACTGCTGTGTGTGGAGGGCGCAACCCTTTAAAGCAGTAACAAGCAGCCTAGATTCAATATTTACATGTGAAGGCACAGGCAGTCTTCTTGATAATATAAGATCTAAGAGGTGTCACTGTACATGTTGACACCCAGGAGACGGAGATGAGAAGCAGCAGCTCAACCCAGGAAGTGACTGACCACCAGGATGTGGAACAACATTAACTCCACTCTATCCCATGGTAAAGACAGCTTTCAGGCATACAGAAAGCACAATCCTTGCAACATACCCAGTATTTCACAGCTGACTGCAGTATATGTCCCACACACTCTTGATAGTAATTAAAAACAAAGAAACCCAAGCAAAGGCAACAACAAACACAAACAAAAATCTCCAAACCAAACCCTTCTGCATTTTCTTGTAAGCTTAAACAATGAAGCAGGAAAGACAAAAGCACATTATTCATTTGTGACTGAAGTCCTGCACTCAGGGTAATTCAATTGCAACCTAGTAAACCCACCTGTGAAAGCAGATAAGATTGGAACTCCAGAAGCATTCCACCTTGAAAGAAGAAATCTGATACAGAAAAGTGCTCCAGGGTTGTTTAAACTTTATCTACTGTCAGAAAAGCCTAAGGGAAAAGACTGAGAATCAGCTACAGGGGAGAGAGCAGGAGAAGAAAGGGAAGACAGAAAGGCTGAAATGCACTGTACCTTTTCTGCTGGAGTAAGAAGATTTCATCCAGATGTTTATCCCAGGATTTTTTGCCTTGCAACTTCTGACTTAGTCCATTCCAGATCCGGAAATAGAAGGGTTTGCTATCCTCAAATAAAGGCACCCCCATAGCAGGTCCCTTTTCCTCTTACCTAGCTGCCTGAAAGCCACAATTCCCACTTGGAAAGAACGCAGGGAAGGCTCACTGCAAGTCAGCACTCCTCGGCCCTAGTCTGCTACTTACAAAGGAGACTGTCCCTCAGCTGCATCACCTGATCAAAGTACAGGTAAAAAACACAAAATCCCTTGTCCCTAGCAGACCATGCCTTGGGCCTCATCAAGTACTTAGTTTCCAAAATAGCCCAACCCAGAGGTGTGTCTGATTTAGAAGTCGCTCACCAGCAGCCTACCCCTACAAAGGCCGTATACAGCCCTGAAGAAATCATACAGCATCGTATCCTAGGCTTCTAGTATTTTGTTTCAGAACTTAGAAGTAGTCATCTTCCTTATGTCCGATGCTTCTTGTATTTCATTTCAGAACTCCGAAGTAATCAACCTCCTTATGTATCTCTGACTTCTTCTGGAAAGCAACTTTAAGCAATTTTGAAATAGACAGCTGAACAAGTCAAGCAAAACACCTATAAGGTGAGCGAACATGTGGGAACGTGCCCTAAAAGACACTGTGCTCTGGGAAGGTAGTATAGAGGAGGACACACCTCCCACCCCAACTGTCTGCAAATCCCATTAAAGAAATTATCATTATAGACTCCACCTTCTCTACGTCAAGCAAAATCACTTGACAAGTTGGAAGAAGAGTCTCTGTAGATTGATGTGTAAACTCTGTATATTTCATTTTTCCTTAATATTCTACAACCTCTCATTGTTTCTTAACATTTATTCACATTTCTTCCAGAAAAGCTTATTTTAGAAAAGGAATGAAAATTTCTATTTAACAAAAGCTAGTTTTTGCTATGGAAAATAACCCATCAAGGTCATAAGGGAGATTCTGCAAAGCAGTAGGTAAAATATCAAAACTAAGAGGAAAGAATTGCTTCTTCTTGTGAAGAACCTGGAAGCTATATGGGATCAAAAAAACCAGGCTCCTAGCTTCTAAACTTCTTTCCCTCAAGACTTCTCCTAATATTCTTTCATCTTGAAACAACAGAAATATACCTTCATTCTTACTCCTGAAGTAACCAGAAAAGGATTCTAGTCAGGGTGCCTGGTCCTAGGCACAACCAGTAGCTAAGGGAGTTAAGTGGGTAATGCAATACAACTGAGCCATCTCTTTGAAACTTCTGGTTTATTTACAGATAAACTTAGTCTTATCCAACCAGGACTCACGTCCAAACATTCGTAAACTCCTGATGTATTCTATCCTGTAAAAACTTGAATCACCACCCAGAAAAAAAAGCAACAGTGTCTTAAGACAAACTTGAGGAATCATATGTAAGATTCTCTGAATTGTCCTGTTCTAAGGACAGACTTAAGGGAAGTTAAACTTCCCTTATGAGGAAGTTAAACTATCATAATGGGAACAATTTATTAGTTGCTACATTGAGAGGTCTAAGTACAACAATAGCCAGATATTATGAGCAAAATGTGAGGGGCTTTTAACATACAACTTGACATCCCTTCTAACATTCTTGAGAGGAGAAACACTCAAAGTTGAGAAAGGTATTTAGACACTGAAGTGTTAAGCACCTGTGATAGACTGACACAATCTCTATTTTCCTGGGCTGTTGTCCCAGGCAGAGAATACTTTCTAGTACCTCCCCCAAGGAGTAAGAGCCCTAGAAAACTGGTATCAGCAAGACAAACAAGCAGTGACATACTCCTCTCTCCTGAGCAGCAGTGCTACTGCCATCCAGACAGCAGCTCTAAGGTAGAAGAAATCACACAGCATGCTGAGGAGAGAGCTCCCAGCTATCCATGAAGGCAACAGAGGCTGACCAAACTGCAAACCAGTATCTCAGGGGGATTGTCCACATTGTTGACAGGCATCTCTTTAAACTCTGATAGCTTCAGACTGCAGTAAATCTGGCTCAATAGTTTTCCATTGCCCATTTGGGTGGATACAAAGTCTTAATACTGCAAAAGACTATTTTCTTGTAACTTAGGCTAGAGGAAATTTTCAGAGGTAATAGAATTCAGAGATGAAAGATGGATGAAATAAGTAAGAATATTGCATAGAACTAAATATCTTTATTGGATCATGGCAATATCTTATAGGCAGTGCTGGGCTTTCAATCGAGGAGGAAGATGTAAACGGTTTTTTGAAAACTCCTATATGGGACCTGATAAGGCCTGGTAGTTGAGGGGTTTATTTTAAGTATATACATTTTTGGTGTATGTATCACATACCTGATATCTCCCTGTAACACTTCATATCCCTTTCATGGCTCCCAAGTCATACTATAACTCTGGCTCCTAGCCTTCATTCTCAAGGCCTACCTTTATCTCCTGACATTATCCTAGTTCTACCTGTTCCTTGCTCCAGATTCCTACTGCAATTAGGGTTTTTATCCTGGCTGCCAGTGATATCCTTTCCTGGTGCATGTCTTGACTTCCCTTGTTTATGACAGGCTGTTTCTGACTGACATGTTTCCAAGAATCATTTGTTTCCAGAATGGCACTACCAAACAAATATAACAACTGACATCAACATCTCCTCACACATTCTTTCTCTCCTATATACATAGGTCACAAGTAGCAATGTAAGCATGAAGAAATACAAAGCCCAACCTGGCAGAATTTGTTCTCACATCACAGTGCTAACAACAAAAAATTAGGAGTAGACTAGCAATAATAGCACTAAGTAAGTTCTACACAGTTAAGTCACTGCATGCTTCTAGGGATTTATCAGTATTGCGTATAGCACAGTTAGGATGTGCTGCCCTTTGTAGAATGATAGAGACTGCATAAATAAGCCAATATGTGGAAATACTTCAGCAACAACCAAGGAATTCCTATTTTCATCTCCTTGCTACATATATTCAATGGAACAAGAAAGCTACTTTAGCCACTTGGGATCATGACCTTGCCAGAGACACTAGTCTACGCTTTCTTATAGTGCACTTCATTTGTCTTAGGCCAGCCTGGATTGAAAAAAGCCCACTACAGTAGCATAAATATGAATATGAAAGAAGAGACTTTTGGTGACCCTGGAATTCAAGTTAGCCTTTTCCAGCAATATGCCCAAAAAGGAAAAATTACTACAGAAAAATTACAGTCAAAGACTACAAGAAGATATCCTACATAATCTCCTTTCTTTTTATTCCAGCCACCTCCTCAGTTCCCCCCTTCTTTTAAACATAAACCAAAATGGCTACTTCTTGGCCTATTATAAAAGTAATTTTAGTGCTAATGTAGAGACAGACGTAATTTGCACAGTACATGGCATGGATTCTTTTCCTTCTTAATGGCCCTGACCCTTACATTCCATGTTGTCACAAAACTCCTGTTAACCTTCTTGGGAATTTTGAGTGCTGAAGGTATGTAGGATTGAATCCAATATGCTTATCTGGTGACAAATCAGGATGGCAATGCATGTTCTTTTTTCTCTTACAATTTCTTTAGTGGTGGGAGGGAAATGCAAATGCAGTAAATCTAAAACATCACACAGCTAAGATGAAAGTGCAATCCTAGTCTTCAACGAAATCCATGAGAACTTGAACTGCAATTCACAGGAAACAGAGAAGATAAAATCTACTGTAAGGTAAGGATGCCAGTTGAACCTCCAGAGAAATTATATTAGCTGCACATGGTAGAAGTTCACAATTTTTATCTTCTGAAGAAATATTCAAGGTTTTGGTTAAGCACAGCAAAGTACGCAATGAAGGGTATCAAGAAGAATTACATGAAGTTGCCTTTGAAGAGCAAGGAAAGAAAAGGATATCAACTTGGTTATTACAGTTAATTTAAATTCTCTTAAACATTTGCCTTCCAAATTTGCCCCCCAAATCCATGTTGAGTATCTGGTAAACAAATAAAATAGCATAACTAGCTGCTCAGCACATCTTCAGAGCACTGTACAGTCACTGATTAGCTGCATTGTCTTGGCTGACATAAAACCAACCGAAGTTTTCTATGTCAGAGATATGTATTGACCCTACACTTCTGCTTGGGCAAAATCTCAGCACAGACTTGCCTGTGTAAGGGACAGCAGCAGAATCACAAGCTGCCAGGCTGTTTGAGTAGCTTTTCTTTTTCCACTGCATATTTCCCCCTATCTTGTTCCATATATTCTTTCTGAATCACATATATGCACAAACCTTAAAAGTAAAAGCAAGTATCTTTAGCTCCAGTTCACAAAAATCTTTCACCTTACCTCTTGTAAAGATTTGCTCTCAAGAAATTCCTACCTCAGAGGTCAGAAGAGAAATTCTGTCATCTCAGCAACAGCAAAGATAAAAGTACTTGGAATACATACCCAAGTTTACACTACCATCTTAAGAGCAAGAGTGGAAGTGCAGCCTAAAACCAGCCCAGCCTTTCAGCATCACCCCAGTACATTTCTGTTGTACTGCAGTTCTTTGTCTGAAATTGCAGCGTCTAATAAAAACTCAAAAGATGTGAATTGTGAGAGAAAAGAATGAGGCAAGCAGAAATGCAGGAAAAAGCAATGAAGTAACTGAGTCCAGACAAAAAGCAGAAAAGAAAGTCAAGAACTCACAGAGTCAGCAGTAAGGAGTGATGAATTTTCTCCACGAGTATCATGGATGATCTTCCATCTGAGAAGGTTGTAATAACGAATAGCTAACAACTGCTTGGTGCATTACAGATATGTTAGGGAATCCTGTTGGACTGTAATATTTCCAGTTATTCAAGTTATAGTATCTCACTTGTGCAGCAAAGGAAAACAAAGCAAAGGATGATTGTATGCAAATGAATGGTATTACATAGAGTTACATATCACACAACTGATATATATCAAAACCCAAAATTAAGTAACAGAGAAAAATAACTACATATTCAGAAGAAAAATACTAATAGTGTCATCTCCACCAGAACTTACCTACTGTGTAAAAAGGAATTACTTAACCATGCATAAATCACAGTTAACTTAGAAATAGAAGTAATTTAACAATGTGTTATAAACTATATCAGGACACAGGTGTCCTTTAAGATTCTGCTCTATCTTATGCAACTAAACCTGATAAGCAATTCTGTGAAACAGTCTCCTGTCTTCAAGGGGTGCAAAAGGCTGAAAGCAAGTTTGTTCCAAATAAAAACTTCAGCTGAATTATCTTCATTATTAGATGTGCTCATTATACATGAACATGCGCGTGTAGAAAGCCTGGTTAAGAAGAGACTTGAAATTGAGTGGGGTCACTTCTTGACATGGAGTACCAGAAGCAAGATGACCTGCTTGTGGCAGAGAACAGCAGCAGAGGAACAGACAGCTTTGAAAGATACATTCCCAAGGTTCTGGTGAGTTGAGTGAGAGATCAGTAATAGTTCCATTGGCTGTTACAGAAAAATTCTGGTGCAGCAGCACAAAGATCACTAGACTTCACAAAACTGACCTCACCAACATCTGCTACAGACTTCAAAGCATTTCCAGGAAAAGCTAAAGGAAACAATAGCAAGAACTGAAGACCTCTGGGGAATGCAGCTATATTGGCAACACAAACGAGAACTCATAGCAAAACAGGATCACCAAGAAACTTCCTAATTCATAAACAACCTTGAATGAGTGGGTCAGTACAATATCACCTCACTGGAGAACCTGGACAAGTGACCTGGATGTTTTCCTGCCACTGTGATTTGAGCTACTAGCTTAAGCTGGAGAAATTTATGTTGGTGAGCTGAGAAGCTCACCATAGTTTAGGTAACAGACCAATCTCCCAGCCTCCTGCTGACGGTCTCAGGTACTCAATAGAAGCAGAAGAATATCCCTTTGGAAAAGATGGAACAACTGAGGGTTTGGAACCTCACCAAGATTGTAGACTTACACAAAAATCATGACAGGAGGATTTGGAGCTGTAAGACACTGAAATCAAGCCCTACAGTATTTCTCATTTGGATTTCCTCAAAAGAGGTCTGCAATTTTAAGACAGCTCAAGAGTGTTACTGGGACTCTCTTGACTCCCACCACAGAGGGAAAAAACATCTGCAAAAAAACCCCACCTCATTAATTAGTCTTACCTCATGGTCAGGAATGCCATAATGTCAAAGCCTTTAATTCCATAACTGCGAAGTCCTGTATGTGAGTCTCTGAATGGGAAAACCCTGATGATGACAAGGAATCAGCTTTGGTCCTGATTAACACAGCAAATATGGGCCCAGCTAAATATCTGTCTTGCTGATGTCTTGGTAGGGCCATTGAAAGATACACCACAGATTCCAGGGCAAACGACAAATAAATGTAACAACCCAAAAAACCTTGAACCATTTCACTCCTATTTATTCACTTCTGCCTTGATCAAGTCCCTGAGTGTACTAATTGGCTTTAATGGCCCTGACCAGCCTCACCTGTGGTGTCTACGCACATGCTCACCACGGCCTGTCCTCCAAGGCTTCCCTGGTGGTAGCTTGGACCTTTCCTCCTGTCCTACCCTGCCCTGATCCCAAAGGCTTGTTAAGGATAGAGTGAATTTCTGCCTCCTTTATCCACCTTTGCCTTCTAAGCCCACCCAGCTTTCAGGGACCGCATAGGCATCCTGAGCTCCACTACCCACCCCCAAGTTTCCTATGCCTTCTGTCCTTCTCAGTACCCAATCCTCGGTTCTGTGTTCCCTGAAATAGTTTGTGAAAACCCACAATAATTAAACCACTCTACAAACAGTCCTCGCTGGCCCTGTAAGGTGTGAGGACATGTGTTGCTAGGAGGAAACACTATTGTTAGGTTCCTGAGCACAATGATAGGTTTTGATGGCTCTAACCATTCTAACCCAGGGCCTTCACAAATACATGGGCACATACACTTAAGCCCTGCCCACAAGCATGAGAGCCCCATTTAAGATCTGTCTTGAGCTTTCAGTTACTGCCTAAGCTATTTTATAGGAGCATATATTTTTAGATCAGGTACATCTATCCTTGTGTTTGGTCATGGGGTCCAGATATCTGAACCCTGACTTCTAACTTGACTTCAAACTTACTTTGTCAACATTGACCTACCTAATGGTTAGTGGACCATGGTACGATCACTGGACATCATTCTAATGAACAGATCAACTTCCTAGGTTGTTCGGAGACCTGCCTCATCACCACAAAATTGCCAGACAATTTAGATTCTTGCTTGAACCTGACTCTTCAAATTGCAGTATCAAGGGCTGTCCTAGTGAAGTCTTGACCTGTTCTGAAAGTTTTGGCAGTACAAGAGAGCATGAGAAGAGGCCAGATTTGACTGACTGATCTGCAAAACTAACTTCTACAACCCACTGTACCTAAAGTACTATTAAAGTAGAAACAAGTACCTCTGCTCACGTGAACTTGTTGCTTTCAACAACAGTAAAGAAATAATTACTGAAAAAAAATGGTAGAATCCACTTATGATATCTGAAGAACTTACAGAATCTTCCTGGTAGAGAAGTGAGAAGGGGGACAGTGGTTTCTTGCTTTAACTATTGTCCGGCCTTTAAGAGAGTATATGAGAGCTTGATTCCAAACAGAATTCAAAAAGGCCTCTTCTGAAAAACGGCAGAGACACTACAAATGTTCCCCTCAAACCGGTTATCCTGAAGAAGGGTATTCATCAAGGACTTGTCCATAGACAGAAGCAGCATTTCTCTACTAATCATCTTCGGTTCACTAACCCAAGTAAGGCTCAGGTTACTGTGTTACTATGTGAGTAATCCTGTTCTTTCTGTGCAGTTTTGGTATCACAATAGTTAAGAAAAATTCTGGAACACTGTAGTACTCATTGTCCTCAGCTTCAGGGAAAAGAACTGTTATACACCTCATGGAAAATTTATGGTACAAACTGGAAAGTGCTATAAGCAAAATGGAACCTATTCAGAGAGAAGGCAGTGAACTTAACTTTGAATTAAATTTTAGCAGCATTGAGAAAGGAAATGACAAATCTGTAATATGGAACCAGTTGGTTTTGATTTAATGAAATATCAAAGTAACTATTAAAATGAAAATAATTTAATTCTGCATTTAATAATGCAGAATTCTTTTTTGTGGCTGCCATAACACTGTGCTAGATCAGAAAGGTTCATTTCATTACAATTTTTTTGCAGTTCACACAATATATTGAGGCTTTCTTCACATTCATGTTATCTACTTAGACTTCATCAGTTCATGAATTTTGAACCTGACATACCATGACACTCAAAGAGCTACAAGAGCTATATTTGCGTTGGTGATTTGCTCTTCCCCTCCAAGAAGCTGAGAGCAGAAACAGGTTTGTCATTGCAACCACACAATTAAGAACATGTTGAATGATCAAAATTAAACCTTACTCTCTCTTCCCCCTGAGAATATTGAATATACCAGAAAGCTGTTCCCTAAAGCAGATCTGCAGTGAATTAAAACCAAGCTCAGCAAAAAAAGTTATTCTGAGAAGTTTCTTCTTCTTGTTAATTTTGATTTGATTTGCCCTTCCAGGAGCAGTTGATTTATTTCTATCAGGAAAAGCCTCCTGAAGCATACAAATCTTATGTTTGCAGTGACCACTAACTGTTCTTCAGGGAAAGAAGTTCTGCTGAATCATGTAACTCTGAATATGACAGACATTTAGATAACAAACTCTTAGAACAGCGTTCTATCTTTCTGAGGGCTTCTAAGAATAGAACTTGAAAAGAAAAGTTACCTTTTCCTTTGTAAGTATGATTATTGATGTTTTCCTGGCAGTGACAATGGACCAAGCAATTAAAAATGTTTAAATCTTCCTTAAACTAGATCTTAACAAAGGATTTCTTTCTTCTGTTGTTCAGAAGAACCAAAATGACACTTTTTCCTTGAGCGAATAAGGAAAATATCAGCTGTGTTGCTACTGGGAGCATAGGTAATTTATCACAAAGATCACAACAAACCACCACAGCATTAGAGATGGCTCAGTAGTAACCTCACTTCTTGATTCAGTCCTCATATCCCAGCATGGAGGTGTGGTCACTATACATCCACTGTCACTAAATGTAAGCTCAGGGATCAATGTAAATAAATAACAAACAAATGCATATTTTATTTTAATTATTCTCAAGGGTTTCTGTAATGGGTATCCTAGTTTTTAACCTACTAATCTATGAAACACAACAAGAACTGGTGTAGAGGTGGCATGTATGGTTTACTATTCCTTTGTGCCCTGTGTGTTAACTACCAGAGATTGACTCTACTGGACTGATGAAATTCCATCCACATTGCTAATGGTATCACAAATGCATTCAAAGTAGATGCACAGATGACACCAAAGAGTGGGGAGTTTTTGCAGTCCTGGAGGGCAGGACTGCCATTCATAGACTACTTGTAAAATGAATTAACAGGCCAACAGGAAGTACAGAGTTCAACAAATATCCAGTCCAGGGTTTGGGATAGAAAAACCTCAACACGTCAGTACAGGTTAGGGAAAGATTGGTGCACACCATCTCTGCAGAAAAGATTCTGCAAGTTGAACATAAGTCAGCAGTGTGCCCTTGAAGCAGTGAAGGTCAACCACACACTAGATTGTATTAACAATACTGTAGACAGTATTTCAGAGAAATTTTTTTGGCCTTCCATTTCAGAGGGGTTACACTGCATATAAATGACTTCTTCCAGGGCTGTCCCTCTCCTAGTGTAGGAGAGATACTGGCAAACTGGAGTGTGTCAAATAAGGGCCACTAAGATGGACAACAGTGTGAGAAGAGACTGATGGAGATGGGTTTGATCACCATGGAGATAGCTGAAGCAGAGGGAAGAGAAGGAAAGCCACAGGTCTGACTGCAATGTCTACCTTAAACAGGGTCATAGAGAAGATAGAACCCGACTCTTCTCAGAGGTACCAAGGGCAAAAAGCAACAGCTTTCAAACCATGCAGTGAGGGTGGTTCACCAGTGAGGTAGGTTGTCAAGAGAGACTGTGAAATCTTCATTCTTTTGAGTTTTTCAAAACTCAGTGGAATGACACTTTGAGCAAGCTGATCTAGTTCTGATGATGGCGCTGCTTTGAGCAAGGACAAGTCCAGCCTTATAAAAGGCTATAAATATATGGAAGTACTTTTCGGAATAAAAACATTTACAACTCTTTAAAAGTAATATTTTGTTAATTAAAATATGCATTTCCTGGTCAGTGATGTTATTGCATCTAGACCTGTGCAGCCACCAAAATTACATCATAGAATCATAGAATCATAGAACAGTTATGGTTGGAAAGGACCTTAAGATCATTCAGTTCCAACCCCCCTGCCATGGGCAGGGACACCTCACACTAAACCATGCCA
>JAOEHY010023869.1:0-21669 GCA_025447955.1 Psilopsiagon aurifrons
GGCCCGCGCTCGCCCCCGCCCGCCGGAGCCTCCGGGCCCGCTCCCGCCTCCCAGCAGTGCGGTGGCAATAAGATCCCGACGGGAAATGGCGTCCTGGCGGTCGCGCCGCAGCCTCCCCTTTCCCCCCGGCGGCCACGGGAGCTGCAGGGTGTGAGCAGGCAGCCGCAGCGCCTGGGGCTGCAGTTGGAGCCCGCAAGCGAAGGCGTGCCGGGGCGGCAGCGGGGAGCCGGGTTGGTTGCTGCACCTGTGTGGGGACGGAGAGTTCTGGCGGAACGTGTGGCGAGGTGGCCGGCGGCGGGGGGACGGCTTTGCTGGTAGCAGAACGCGGAAGCGGGTCGGCGCGGAGTGGAGGAGGAAATCACGGTGCCTCTGCGGAGCGCAGCGGGGCCGCGGCCGGGGCCGGGGCCTCCCTTGGCGCCGCCGCCATGTCCTCCGATTTCGAGAGTTACGAGCAGGACTTCGCCGTGCTGACGGCTGAGATCACGGGCAAGATCGGGAAGGTGCCCAAGCTGGTAGGAGGTGAGCGGCGGGCGCCTGAAGCGGAGTTGGGCTGTGGGGGGCTGCTCGCCTGGCGGCGCGCAGGGACCGTGGTCTGCCGGCGCTGCTCTCCGCCCTCGGCTCTAAGTTCCGTCCTTATCGTCTGCGAGAGCCTTTGCGCGTCCCTGAGCCTCCGGCATCCCAGCGGCAAGCGCTCGGCGTGGTGGTGGGAGGGTGTTGGTGTGTTTTAGCGTGCCTGTCTCAGCGTACCACCCCTCGACTGTGTTTCTTGCTCCTTACTCAGCAGCGTCAGGATTCCTCTCCCTGACCCGAGTGCACGTCTGTTCGAGCACCGAGTTGTCTCCTGAAATGTATTGCGATAAACCTGACGGAATATTGTTTGCTGTAAGGATTAGCCCTTCTCTTCTGACTTGCCGTAGAGCCGCACAAAGTTAGGTCAGCACAGCTGAAGGGCTGAGCAGAGCAGGGGACGCAGCTGGGCGGGTGTTTACCGACATTGCTGCTGAATGCCTTTCGTTGTGATGATGCCACAGCATCAGTCATGGAAATGGAGTCTTCGTGTAGCATAGACTGAATTTGTGCGTGATTTAATTCGAATCTCTGTTTTTGCTGTCTGCTGTTAGAACATTTGATTTGGGTAATTGGGGTGACTCATACGTAGGAGAATATTCAAAGAAATTAGTGTTCGTTTACTTTAATGTGTTTGTCAATAGCCTGCAGCATTCATGGTTGATTCATGATGTATCCTCACAGTAGAGACAATAATGTCTGTAAGAGTGTTAGGATAGAAAGCCTAAAGTTATAATTTCTTTACCCAGCCCAGCTGAATCTTCTAGTACATCTGAGTGAGTGCCTTAATATGGGGTTCCTAGTACAAGGCAGAGGGAAGCTGAAATCAGTGATTTTCTCATCTGCCTCTCTTGCAGCTCAGCTTAATGCCTCTTCTGTTCCCAGGTCATTAAATATTTCAGCCGCTACTGCCTATACAAGTTTCCCAAAGCTTTAAGATACTTGAACTGTAGGAGTGGATATAATTTAAGAAGAAAGTCTAAACACACTAATGGTGCACTTTTCCATATGACTAAAGGAAAAAATACCATTCATCTGGGACCAAAGAATAACATCCTACTTTTAGAGTAGGAAATGCGGCATGAATCAGTGACTCTAAACAGGATTTGAGGTAGGTGGTTAACTAAAACATATCTCAGTGCGGTGTTAATTCAGGTCTTCAAAATGTATTTGAAATGAATAAGCAGGGATTTGAGGAAAAATCTGATTCTGGAAGATTATGTTCAGTTCTAATCTTAGCAAGTTAGAAAGTCTTCCAAAAAATTGGTGTTCAGTGACCAATCACAGGCAGGATTGAAGGGCAGGAAACTGCTTTTTTTTTGGCTTAACAAAACTGTTTTGCTGTTGACCTTAACAAAAAGGACATGGGCAGATAATTCAGTCACAGTATGCAGGTACTTCGAAGTAGAAAACTTTTTCTATTTTGTAATGGAGACAACAAAATTAGAAGGAGGAGATCCAGAATGTTCCTGTGATTGAAATTTAGAACTGGTCTGATTTAATGTGCTCAGAAATTATATTTAACCTATAGCTGGCCACTAGAACAATTTGCCAAGAGGATGCAGTGAATTCTTCACTAATATAAAGTACCTAACCAAGGCAGTATTTCCCACTGCCTCACAAAGGGTTGTTTACTTTTAAACAGCAAATTTAAGGACCTGTTTGTAGGAACAGGGAGACATCATAAATACGCTACTGGTTTCTCTTCTGAATATCAATAGTGCAGTGCTGATTTATGGAAAGAGAATAGAGGTTTGATTTCCTAATTCTATAGATTTTGGAAGTCATCAGTGTCTGTTTGATACTGGAAGTATGTTCTGCTTAGTAGTAGTGGATTTCCATAATCCTCTCCTTGAAGCAGACTCCCGTATTCACTTAGGGAGGCTTTAAAGGTTAAATACAAGATATTTAAAGAATATGGTCTTAAACAGTGGCGTAGCCTAGAAGCAGCAGGCTTTGAAATTGTGATTCATTTATGTGGCCATTAGAAGGTTGTTTTGGAATTTGTCATCCTCTCAGAGAGGAAAGAATGCAAGTTGCCTGTAGGACCAATAGTGTAGTACTGGGCTAAATGGCTTTAAGGTAAGACTGGGGTTGATTGTTTATTTTATTTTAATTTATTTTGGAGGTGGCTTCTCACACGTGGTTTGGACTGGCTTGCTTTATAGCTGCTTCTTGCAATGTACATTCATGAGTGAGTGAATTGCTTCAGTTTTCAGGGCCCTTCTGTCTTTCATGAGAAAAAAAATCATGTATGACTTCAAAACAAATTGCAGTCTTAACTACTAGAGACTTTTGACCACCTGAAAAAGTAAACACCTAGACAATAAATCTCTGACTATGCTGAACACTTTAATCAGAAATATTTAAAATGCACATTTTTCCCTTGTTTCTTAATAGGAATATTTGCAAGATCTTTGCTTCTTCATCACCAGAAGTTCCAGTTAGTTCTTGTGGAGATGGCTGGGACAGCCTCAAAAGAGGATTATGAGGTGGGAGGGGGATGTGAGGAGAGCTGCATGTGAGGTGGCAGTTTTCAGCAGCAGTGATTTGAGAGAGATTGCTGATGGCCTTCTTCCTCCACGCTGGAAGAAGCAGGATGAAAGGTGTAAGGACTTGAGCTGCTTCCGCATAATGCAGAGATACCTCCTGAAGTCTAGTGACTGATTTATTTTCTTCTGCTACTGAAGATGGACCTGCTGTAACCTTCGTGTTCAGTCAAACTGGGGAAATACTGGTTAATTGTTTTTGCAACATTCCTGCAGTTGGTGTTGTCAGGACTTGATGCTGTCTTGTGTTCTAGGAGGATGATGGCTCAACAAACAATCCTGGTGTCACAAATGCATAAGTAGTTCAGCAAGAAATGTAACAAAGGCACTCTGTCACTACAGAAGCAATACGGCAGCAGGGACGATAGAACATCTTGGGAAGAAATGTCTTCTGCTGAGGCAGACATCCTCTGGAGAATTAAAAAAAGCATTCTAAATAGAGAAATAACTTCTAAATAGTTTTTCTGTGATGCTGCTGCGGGTCTTTAAACAATGTTTTGTTAATGTTCCTTGGTGTTTCAGAGAAACATCTATCTTGTGCTTTGACAAAAAATTTACAGAAATTTTGATTGCTTGATCTGAAAGAGAGTTGTATCAGCACAAATGGTGACAGTCTTTTCCGAGCACTCAAGTCTAAAACCATCATGACCACTGGTCATGATGGTTTTAGACTTGAGTGCTGTCATTCTTCTGATACTCAATACCTGCATTTTCTACTGGGCAATCAAAACACTATTTCAGTCTCTAACAGATTTAGCTAAAGAAAGTCCCTCCTTTTATTTTTCTGTTATACCCCTGTACTGGAGTGTACTGTTTCCATTTCAGGTCTGGCTCATCATCTGGTGCCTTTTGAACGCAGTTTTTATAACTGAAACAAGCATATCATTCCATTTGTCTCTGCTGTTGGGCAGTAACTTCTGGCACAAATACGTAAACCACTTCAGCAAACACAGCAAAATCTGCAAGTGGTCTATGAACTGAAGCCCTTTGTTACTCAGACTCTTCCTCAGCATGTACTAATAAAAAGAAGCAATTACGCCAGCAATGAGACTACTCAGTTTTGGTCCACATTTTTTTAATCTCTTCACTGCTTGTGAGATTAAACTAGTGCTGCGTTATCTTTCTACACTTGTAGGCAGATTTTTGCCTTTCTGTAACTGCCGTATTTCGAGGGACAAAAGAATGACTAATGCAAGGGCGAAGTTGAAAGAACTGAGAAGAATGTAGTAAAAGCTTGTTTCTTTTAAGAAATTAATACAACTTCATATGCAAACACAGAACAGATTTCTTTGTACGCAGTCTTTATACGGAGGAAAAAAACACTTCTGTTTCCAGTCTTTATCCATATTTTGTGAATTTGGACAGTTAAAGAAAATACTGCATGTAGCTTGTCTAATTTAGGACATTCTGACAAGCAGTTTGGAGACAAAAATACTGTTCTAAATTTAGGTATATTTAATGGAATATTACTTTGTATTTTCTCTAAAGGATATTATTCTGAATTAAGAAAAAATGTTATATACCCTCTTTTATTTAATATGATGGAAGTATATCTAAGGAAGTGATCAAGTAGGCAGATTCAAAACTGCTAAGACACAGTGGAATAATGCAGTTAACAATATGAGGATCTTTAGTTGGATCATAACTTGTTTGTCCTGATCCACTAGATTAGTGATAGGCTTCCGTTATTCTGAGTAACTCCCTCTGACGTCATCTGCAGTCTCTGAGAAATATCCTGTGGATATTGTTCCCTTCTTTCTATGGAGATGCTGACTGTGAAGTAAGTTGTTCCATGGCTTAACCGTGACAGTAAACTGGAAGTAAATGATTTGGAAACCATTCTGGCAAGTGCTTTCTGATTGACAGTGTTGTACCATTTCATGCTTCTGTTGCTGATGTCAACAACAGGCAGGCCTAGAATTATTGGCAGTCCTGCAGGCAGGTTGCTCCAGGCAGTATACTCTCACTAGGATTTTACGAGGATGTGGCTAAAGGAAAAGAGAGGAAAGCAAAACCAAGTGAGTGATACTTATACTTTGGTTAGCTTCCTTTTCCTTTCCAAACTGACGCTGCTGGATCCTGCCACCCCTTCTTGTTCTGGGGAGTGCATGGTATTGTGTGCCTTGGAGGATCAGTAGCTGGAACAAGTTCAGCTGCTTTCCTGGAAATCCGTGAAGATACTGCTCCAAAGCTGCAGGGCTGGGATGTTGCCATGTGCCTTCTAGCACATCTGTATTTGAGGGAGCAACAAAGGCCCATTGTCAGTAAGCCTTGTTCCCCACACTTGCTCTGGTCACCAGCTGGGTGATTATGTATTGATAAGCCTGGGATGATCTTAAAATACAGCTCTAGAGTTGGATGAAATTTTAATTAGCTAAAGAAGATCATTTGAGTTTCTCCCGTTTTATGGGAGCAGTTTCAGACAGACCTTGTGTGCTAATGAGTTTTCCCTACCAAAGATCTGTAGTGTAATATCTGTGTGGTAGTTAAGACTTACTGATCAGTGGAGTGCTAGGTGGTTCTTGTAATCACAAGTACACACAGAATTTGTATAGCACCAAGCATCTTCTCCAAAGTTGCAGTTTTATATCCCTAAATTTCAGATTACTTAATGTATATGGAAATTGTAATCCAGTAAAACTCAGGGAAATGCTGGAATTGCTCTAGTACATTTACTTTCTGCTGCTGTATTTTTAACTTTTATTTCAGCTTCAATAAAATGGTATTTTGTGTTTTATCTTACATTGTTTTTCCTTTTATCCATCATCATCTTGCCCTCTTTCAAGTGATGGAAAGAGCAGGGGTGTTTTGGGAGGCTGGGTAAGAGAATTGAAATGTGCAGGCAAACAAGCGGCAGATTATCTTTTCTTTTGGGTTTAAGTTATGTTAGGAAGGCAAATCACTGGCAGTTACATTTTTTCTTGGCTTAGGTGTCATCATGAGAACCTGGTGGGGAATTAAAGACATTGCTAACAGAGAATTAAAAGTGCTGCGCAGAAACGAGCATGTCCTACATCTTCTGCTGTTGTAGACTCCCCCAGATTCTACTACAATGGCAACGTGAATTTGAGGTTTTCAAGAAAGATGCTGGTTTTCCATGGCTTTAGCTTTGTAGAGAGGATTACTTGATGAAAATCTGGGCCTCTTTCAAGATTAAGAAAGGAAATTCTGTTTGGGGAGATTTGGAGGTGAGCTCTAACTTTTAATTCTTGGAGGGATTTAGGAATTTGTTTCCTCCTCACTTCTGTCACTGGCAGAATTCTCTTTATTCAGAGAGATTCAGTGTTCTTATTCTTCAGTGTAGAATAAGATTCTATTCTAGCTGTGTTTCGGTAGTGTGTTGTTTAGTTCTTTGTGCTGCCACTGAGGAACAGCTTGATTTGTTCATACAGGATATAGCAGAGTCAGAGCTTGGGATAGTCTCAGCTTCAGGTGAACCTTATCAGCACTGGACTGCTTGCTTATCCAGTCCAGTCTCAGGAGGAGCCTGCTGCCTATCCAGCTGGCTACAACACATTCTTGGGCTTCTCTGAGAGGAATTTTCTCTCAGTGAAGGACCTCATACTGTAGTCTTAATTTTGGACTGTAAAGGAATTACCCGCATGTCCTACTATACTATAGCAGCTTCTTGGGTGATAACCCAGTGCATGCGCTTTATTCTTGTGAATCTGCCATGTGCATGATGGTGTATCCTCAGATGACAGCTGGTTATTTGCAAAGATCTGTGTTATCTTAAGGGTGGAAAGATGATTTCTGCAGGCAGAACTCCAGTGTATGTAACTGAAGAAGGATGGATCATGATGTTCATGTGTCCTTAAATTGAGAGTGTAGTGTATTTTAGGTAAAAGAAGATAAATGAGTAAGGCCAAGCTTTTAAGGAAGGATGTTTTAAAGGTATGTTTCTATTTATGTGGCAGAAATTCTGGTTTTGGTTGGTACTCCAGTTCCTGCCTATGACATTAAGTTTGCTTAAAGCATTTTGGCTTGTTGGAAGCTAAATAATATACATTTAATAAAGGAGGTCCCTCTTGAAATTCAGTGGCTTCTGGCATGCAGAAGATCAAAGGAGATCATCAGGTAGTCCCTTTGCTCTTTAATGTGTCAATTCTAGGATATATGTGGAAGAGAAGAAGCAAAGGAATTCAGGCTAAAAGAGAAAACTGAAGTCTAAAGATGCATAATGAAGTCTCTTATGCCAACATAGACTTACCCATTGCAATATCTGAGAAACAATGACTGGAGGTACTTTTATGCAACTCACTTTTTATCTACATCAGGCAAACCACTGGCACAGATGTCATGATGCCCTTGGTTTAAAATGTATAAATGCTTGCAGATCAGAGTTTTGCTAACTTCATTGAGAGAATAAGTAGATTTACAGTCTGAAGGATGGAAGTGTGGCCATGAGAAGGGCACAGGGCAATGCAATTGGTAGTATTGAAGTACATGAATGCCCCAAGTAATTAAGCAGTGTGGGGACCTTATTATCTAGTGACTGAATATTCCTCAGAAGTCTCTTTTCATGCTGTAGTGAACCAAGTGGTCAAAAAAATCGGAATATTTGTGATGATGCGACCCTGAATCTCAGTTCTGAGTTCACATTGGATTCTCTGAGAATGGATGTTAGAGGCAGGTTGAAAAGCCAGACATGCTCTCTATAGCTGGGATAATAGACTTGCTGGGGAGTCTGGCTGGTGATAATTGCTACATATAGCTTACAACTGAACTTATTTTTTTTTTAAATTTTCACATTTATTGCTATTTTATATTTTTCACTGTTTCTGGAAGACAGTGGTTTTCTTATAGCTCCCACAGAGTTCCTTTTTTCTCCCCCTCTACTGAAGCAAGAGAAACTGTTCTAGACCTGGTGTAAGAGCAGGGGAATAGAAACTTTTTTTTTCTTCAGTATCTGGCTTCATTATAAGTGGGATGCTTGGTTTTATGCAGCTCACATTTTGCAAATAAATAGGATAAACCTTTGTTTTTGAACCATAATTTATTTTCTTTTCTTTTTGGCATAAGCCTGTACCTTCTCATCCATTTGTACACACCCAGCAAGCGCCTGCTGAGGCATAACTAACTCCTACACCTGGAGCAGCTGTAACTGCTTTTCTAACTAGCAAATGCTGTGTAACAAAGCAGAAGACTTTAAGGATTCTCCAGTCTCTTTTGTTTGTTTGCCTTTTTTTGTTAATTACTAATGTGTGTATTATAGTGAATGATGATTTCAGACAGGATGAATCCTTCGAGTCAGTTTTAACTGATATACATAAGCTTTTGAAATGGTGTATTTTCCTTTCATGGCGAGAGCACAATTATATTGTTATTTTCACCGTTGTATTTCAGATGAGAAGAAGCAGATGGTTGCAAATATTGAGAAACAGCTCGAAGAAACGAGGGAACTGGTATGTTCTGGCTTTTCATATGCTAACTGCAAATTCCTAAGGAAAATAATAGGATCATTAGTGGCAACATTTAACACATATGATTCCCTAAAATACTAGACAATAATAGAGAATTAAATAATATTTTTGAAATAGTCCTTATTTGAATATATGGGATTTCCAAGAGGAGTTTATCTTCTTTTAATCTTGTGTTAAATGATTCAAGCTTTGCATTACTGCTGTAGGCTATTACAGGCTGCTACAGGCTTTCAGCTGTGGATTTGGTCTTTTACTTTAGGAATTGAATTAAATATTCACACACCTGGGCTGTTGTTTGTTTGTTGTTTGTTTTATTTTTTTTCTCCTAAGACATGTGCATCTACTTGATTTAAGCTGTCTGATTGTCTTGTAAAGCAGTAGATCTTCTCCTTCCCCTTCATTTAGCAAGTGAGGCATATTTAGTTGTTTAGTTGTCAAGGCAGCAATGGTAGTGTGGGTTACTGATCTGAGAAAAGTATATGTGTTAACCAAGCATTACTTAGTGGTCCACACTGACAGAAGAAAGCAGTATGTGTTAAGCAATTGTGACTTTACTTTGTTCTATTACAGCCTGCCATGTCCTCCATCTGGATGGAGTATAAAAGTCAAATTTTGTAGATGCTAAGTAACTGAGCGAAGGTGTTGGTGACAGCTGAGATTGACGTTTTGCCAATAGTTCCTTGCCTGAAGCTGCTTTTGTTTATTGCTTGGAAATTAGCTTGGTCTATCGAGTGTTAGAAATGTAATCTGGCTGTTAAGGTAGGGAAAGTTCTCCTAGCCTGAAAGTTCTTATAATTGAGCAAATTGAATGAATGATTTGGTTACTAACTGAATAGTGATATTAAATTTCACTTTTTAAGTGGCATAGATCTCTAGGATGACAAATGGTTTAGTGGTGGACTTAGCAGTCCTGGGGTAAAGGTTGGACTTGATGATCTTAAAGATCTTTTCAGCCTAGCTGATTTTACAATTCTAGGATGTTTGTTAATATACCTATTGCTTTTAGTTTAAGAATTAAATTCGTCTTGTAGACTAGAGCATTGGTATTGCATCCAGAAAAGCTGGATGGTGACTCCCTACAGGTTCTCCCTGTGAGGATGCCAAGGCACCTAACCTCTCTGATTTGTTATTCTCAGTAGGAAACATGGGGAAATTACTGTCCCATCTCATAAGGATGTTCCGAAGATACATGAAGGCCTTTTAGGCACTTTCGTACTCAAACAGCCGAAAGAAAGTAAAAATCTAGGATGTTTTCTATCTCCTTTTTACAGCTTGACATGGCAAAAAAAGCATAGCATTGCAGGGTAATTGTAGCATGGGTGGTCTGATGAAAAATCATTCAGATTTGGTTTCCTACTCAAAGTAAGATTGGAAGGAGCTGAAATGGAGTTAATGGCTCATTACTTCTCTTTCTCCTTATGTCAGGAAAAGATGATTTAAATTTGTTTTTATTATAAGATTAAAAAGTAAATCCTGTATCTGTACTTTTATCCTAATGATGATCTTCATTTAATGTACTGGCTTTTTTTTCACGCTTTTGTTTAAGATCTTGTTGCTAATGCTGCTAGACAGGTGCTTAATTCAATTATGGGCTTTAAGCAATTACCTAACGTATTTGTGATTCATGTCAAAGCTTGGGTTTAAAAATCAATTTGAACAAACCTGCTAATAATGGAATTGATTAAAAATCCTCTTTAAACTAAAGGCTATGGT
This sequence comes from Psilopsiagon aurifrons, assembly GCA_025447955.1. Taxonomy (NCBI): domain Eukaryota; kingdom Metazoa; phylum Chordata; class Aves; order Psittaciformes; family Psittacidae; genus Psilopsiagon; species Psilopsiagon aurifrons. The sequence goes on from JAOEHY010023869.1 coordinate 10,253, forward strand.
AGAAAATCAAAATAAACCTAATTCCTTGCTACTGATAGTTTTAATGTATTGGTTTGTTTCATTGTTTCAAGTAGTCAAAGTCGAGTTTAGCTCATTTTCATTCATTTCCTACTTGGCTAGGAAATAACACTCTCATATAGCATAAATATTATTGCAGAGATAATTTATTTACACTGACTAACCACTGATTGTTTTAAAACATTGTCCGCTTTGTTTGGGTAAAATCACTCATGTAATTGATTTGATCTATGTGCAGAACTGACACCAAAACTTTCAGGCTCCCAGGCTGCCTTTTCGAGCCAGAGCTGTTGAATAAGGTATCTCTGGAGAAATCCTGTCCTTCTCCATCTGGTATGGAGTATCTGAATGTTATTTTTACCATGTTTTTAAAGAAAGGTGAATGTTGTGATAACCTCAGAAGTTATCTGAGGATACAATCTAGCATGTGCTAGAAGATGTGGATGGAATTTTTTGAGTGAAACTCTACTTTTAAGAAGGAAACTGTGCCTGTGTGTTATTTGCCTTTGTTTTATGAGGGGCACATAACAAAATTGCTTTGTTGCAAATGTTAGGTTATTCTTATTTAGCCACTTGTTTTTTGAAGTATAGATCTCTATTTTGCTTCCAGGGTCTTAGAATCAGAATAAAATATCAAAGCTTGGAAATTCTATTAAATACTGTCCTGAGAAATAAAATACTGTATTATAAAATAGAAACTGTGCAGAGTGATTTCATGTGGAAAAGTTCCTGTGGGAGGAGGAGACTTATTCTGGGGGTATCTGCACTATACTGGGGGTATAAGCAGCACTGCCTTACTTTGTTGTAGTTTTGAGTAGAAATACTCCTGGCTGCTCTGCTTTGTGCTGTATTTGGTGCTTGGAGTGTATTGGGTGTTGTTAGGAGCAAACCTATTAGGTTAAGCTCCTGAGGAACTTTAAGGATTGGCCTGGTTTATGAATTTGGTCAAGAGCTGGGTGCCAGAATGCTCAGCTTCACCACAGTGGCTGTGGTGTAGTTTAACCCCCAGCTGGCAACTGAGCCCTGCTCAGCCACTTGCTTACTCCCTTCCCAGTGGCATGGGGGAGAGAATCAGAAGAGTAAAACTGAGAAGACTCATGGGTTGAGGTAAAGACAGTTTAATAGGAAAAGCAGAAGCTGTGCGCACAGGCAAAGCAAAACGAGGAAATAGTTCAGCCCTTCCCATCTGAGGCAGGTGTTCAGCCATCTCCAGGACAGCATGTCTCCATCACATGTAACAGTTGCTTGGGAAGACAAGCAACATCACTCCAAATGTTCCCTCTTTCTTCATTGTCGTGGTTTAGGCCGTAAATCAGCCACACAGTTTGCTACATGGAGAATCGGAGGAATGCAACTCCCATGGGTTGAGATAAGAACAGTTTAGTAACTAAGGTATAACATAAACCACTACTGCTACCACTAGTAATAATAATGACAAGAGAAATACAAGGGAAGAGAATACAACAGCTCACCATGTATACCCAAGAAGGAGAAAAACGACTGCCACTACCAAACCCAGGACATTCATCTTCCCCCAGTTTACATCCTGACCATGATGCCATATGGTGTGGGATATCCCTTGGTTCAGTTGGGGTCAGTTGTCCCCCTCCCAGCTTCTTGCGTACCTCCAGCCTGCTTTCTGGTGGGGTAAGGAGGAGAGAAAGCCTTGACTCTGTGTAAGCAGTGCTCAGCAGCAGCAAAAACATCCCTGAATTTTCAGCAGTTTTCAGCACAAATCCAAAACATAGCCCCATACCACCTACTGTGGAGGAAATTAACTATCCCAGCCAAAACTGGCACAAGTGGCAAGTTTGAACATAAGTGGTTGCAGAAGTTTGAGTTTGTAGGTTTTCAGAAGAAAAGTTGAGCTTCTGCAGATGTTTTGAGGTTTAAGTGCCAGGCTGTTTTTAGTTTTAAATAGAATTTAGTGCTGTTCTAGGTTATATATTAATAAAAAAAAGATTTTATGACCAGTAATATAAGTCCTGAAAGTGAAGATGCATGAAATTAGATTGCATTTAGGTTCACACCTGCTTGGAGCGCTGTTTTCTGCATGACTTCATGTGGAAATTTATCAGCCCAGCCTCAAAATATACCCATTTAATCTCATGATGGAATGAGATTAAATGATGGCTCTTGTTTGGCCTAATTAAGCATGCTTCATTATCATTTCTTGGATATTGCACTCTCTGATACTGATTCTTTAGAATGAACTTTTTGGGTTTCATATACTGTGCTGCAGATTCTGTATTCACTGGGAGATGGTTTCATTTTTATATGGTAGATAAGAATTGAGACTTCATTAAAATATCCTGATCTTGCAGATATAATTATGTATCTATGAGGAATGTTTTGTATGTTTATAGAACATTTCAGATCAAATATGTTGTGATTAAATTGATAAGAAATAAGTCATTAATTCCAGCTATTGGTTTAATTTATGATACGCTTTTGGAAAGTTAAGCCTGAGTGAAAGAACTGAGTAGAACTAGAAATTGCTTTGTGTGTTTCAATTCATTACTGACTATTTAATTAAAGCCTGCTTTACAGTTTATTATTGTATATCATTTTGTATAATCAGAACAGATCAGGCAGAATGAATTTTGAGTATCTGGTAATTCCATTGATTAAATTCAGATGCTTTCCTCATGATATGAGGATGAAATTTCAAAGTGTAAGCAAGTGATTACATAGGAATAAGCTGTAGCTGTCCCTTATGAAGACCTTAACCAGTAGCTTGGAATCCTAATTGAAAGGCTTTTCTGTTCCAGTGCCATATTGCTCAACTGAGATCAGTAGGAGGTGAGTAAATATTGTTTCAGGTGCCTGCAGCAACCAAGGAGAGGTGTTCTTTTATCTTTTTTAAGAAAGTTGGAAAGATTTTAAAAGGCAGGTAAGGGATTCTTCAGCTGTGCAAAACAGAATTCCTGAATAGGCAGCACCATGTAGAGGAGGTTCCATGACCCAGTGGGCAGGTAATTAGCAGGCAGCTCGGTCCTGGTTTATAACTTCATTTGATTTTCTGTACCTCTGTGCCATATTCTTGTGCTTCAGGCCCCTTCATATTCTGCATGGCAAGAATAAATAGAAAAAGCTCTTGAAAGATAGAATGTATCTCTGACGTGTTGAAGCATTTGGCTGTATAAAATTACATAAATAGTATTGTCATTAAAATCTGAAATTCAGCGATTTAGTATACCTACATACAGATTTGGGATGTAGATTTAGGCAGTCAGTTCAGGCATTGTAATTCTGCTGAATTAACAAGAATTACTCTGTTAAACATAGAGGCTGGTGGTCCGTAAAACTTTAAACATGTAAATATATGCCCACACGTATGGACACATGTATATGTGTATATATGTGTACACATATGTGTATATAAGTAAATAAAATACCTTTTTCAGCCAAAGGTTTCTAATACCACACTGCTAGATGGAAGCAGGCTTTCTTCTGAACTACTCTTATTTGCAGGAAGCTGTTTAACCTCAATTGTACCATTTTCTTGTAATATGTATTCATCATATTTGGAATTGAAATCCAGAAATATTTGGCTAGAATCATTCCTTCTCAGTATTATAATATTAATTCTGTCACTTGTTTGTTGACTTAAGGCTGTGTAAAGATTTTGATATGTTGTTTATATATTGAGGAATAAATAACATTTCTTGATGGAAATGAAGGAATATTTCTAGGTGTTTGTGAACAATTTAGGTAAATTCATCTTGCTTGTCTCTTCTTCATTTTTACTTACTAGCTTGAGCAGATGGAACTTGAAGTTCGAGAGATCCCACCTCAAAGCCGAGGAATGTACAGCAGTCGAATGAGAAGCTACAAACAAGAAATGGGAAAACTTGAAGCTGACTTCGTGAGTTTTTAACTTATTACATGAAGAAAGATCTATGAGAATTTTTTAAATTCAAGAATGCAGTTATTCAGGCAACTGAGAGGCTATTTTTGAGTACTGTGAGAGATGAGTTCTGCGTATTTATGGATAGATGAAAACCAAACTGGGGAAGAGAAACTTTTCCTTTTGTAGCAGTCTCATCTCAATATTCAAGTTGCTCACCTTCTGTCCCTTTGCCTGAACCTGAATTGTTTCTGTGCCATTCAACATTGTGAGTGTTCATGATGTGGGCAGAGCAGTCAGTTTTTAATCCGATTTCTCAAGGGATGACTGGTAAAACATCCAAATTAATACTTAAATTGTAATGTAAGTATACTCTGAGTAGAAAATAATGGTTTGTTTAAGGCAGCTTTTGATAATGTGAACAGTAACATGAAAATATAATCTCCAATCTGTGGAATTTTTGAATGTAATTTGTCTTGCGTACACTGCATTTTTTAGTTTCTGTGATTTCTTTTCCATTGCACTTAGATTCTTCCTGGCTTTTGTACAAATTGGTTATAAATACTACATTTTTTTCAAGTAATGGATTCAAACTAACAAGGTTCCTTTGTCTAGGGGCTTCTACTACAGTTATCAGTCCTTTTTGTGAGTAGGATTTGCACGGAATAGATTTACATAGAGACAAAACTGTTTCCTGTAAAATCCTGAAAAAGTTCAAAGGGATTGCAAAGTGTAGGAAAATGCTATGTTAATTGGCAGCATCTCAGTTCCTCCAGGGTAGGGAGAAAAAAATAACTAGTAGCAGTATTTTCCATTCACTGGAGGACTGTGAATTTTCTCAGGTTGCTGGCAGCAGTTTATTCCTTCAGGGGAGGGGATTCAATGTTTATACCTGCAGCCAGAAAATCCAGCTGGCTGTCACTCCTCTGTGCTTCTGCCAAGTTGAGGAGTTGCACAAAAATGTATTAGTTAGAAGATGGTTGCAGGTTTGTGAAGTTGAAGGAATGCTAGGATAAAAAGACTTGCCTCAAAATTTCATGCCATTTCTCTGGAGGGAGTGTGTATGGCCCTGCTGGTTAAACAGTGGCTTCCAAGAGAGCAATTCCTGGCCTAATAGTGAATGTTCTTTATCTTCTCAGATGTGGGAGAATTCATTGTCATCATGTGTTTGTTGCTGGCCTATTTGTGTAGACAAGCAGGGAAATTGATACTTCCCTATTGCCTATCCGAGGCAATAAGGAATGGGAGAGTTCAGAACTGGTCTCTTTATAGATGAGGAGAAATGTGTGGAAGAACATTATACATGTGGAAGAAATGCATCAGAGCACTAGGAGTTACATGATCGAAAGAACCTGAGTTGGCACTCGAAGCAATGGAGCAAAAACAAATTGAGAAAAAGGAAGGAACAGATCATAATAGTGGGGAAAAAACCCCCAAACCACCCAGAACACCAAGGATGGCATTCAGCAGAAGATCAAGAGCAAAAGTGGAGTGAAGGATGGAGTGAAGTACTGAGAGAAAACAGCAGCAGTGCGTGAAAAAAATTCAGTTGTATAGAAAACAGTGTTGTTACAAATAAATTCCCTGCATTATTCCAGTTTTTAAGCACTAGTATTTTTCTAAGTTTATATGTAAGGGTTTGAGAATTTTATTTGATTATTCTCCAGTTAAACAGCAACTTGTTGGAAACTGTGTAACAAAGTGATTCTGTTGTGAGTTCCAAGAGGGAGGAGGAGGAAGGAAAGGAAATGTGATTTTGACTCTATAAGCTGCAGGGCCATTGAAGGTAGGAAGTAGAAAATATTTGCTGAAATGAAAGTTCCTTCGTGTGTCCTGCCTAAATATTGTCTTGAATGAGATGTGACCTGTTTGGCTGTAAGCAAAGCATGCAAAGCTTTAGCAGACCTTTATGGAAAGCAGATCAAAGTACCTTTAAAATGAATGCACTTTTATAGATGAAGGGAAATTCTTAACTGGAAATGATGCTGACAATTTTGGGTTATGATCAGTTTACAGGTTTGATAGTCAAAGTTCTTGGCTCTTCCAAAAGGCATGCAGATGTGAGCTTGCAAAGTTAAGTATTCTTTATGAGTAGAGTTACAATCTCAGCTGGATCCCGTGGTATTTGACTCGACCTTTCTTCCTGTGTAACGTAGCATGTGTACTGAGCAGAGGACATTTCTCAATCATCTTGAAGTGTGGGTTTCATTTTAAAGAAATCATTTCTTTGAAATGATTTAAAAAATTATATACCTCAGTGTACGTTCTTTAAGTTCTGTATTTTGAACATGAATGCAGAACTGACACTGGTAGTTTTCTTTTATATTCATCATAATGAGCATGAGTTTTGATCTTGTGGTTATTTGTATGAGTTATAGCATCTTGAAATCAGTGCTTAACCAAGCAGTTATGGAAAGCAGCAGGACAGCAACATATTTAAAGTTAGGAGAAGGAAACATGAAGAATGGGGGCTGTTCACTCTTTCCTAATGTTGCAGGATGAACAACATTAAGGTTTATTTGAGATATGTAATATCTAATTGGTGAGTTTTTTGGTCTTGCCAGTGTATATAAGAATGACAAAATACTGACTATCACTTTAATATTATTTACTATATGCTATGTTATCTTAATGAATATATAGTGAGGTTTTTTTTATGCACCTTGCTATGCCAGAAGTATGGTCTAAAAAATATGAATTTAAGCTTGGTTGAGCTGTACTTCAAAAAGTTACTCCATGAACGTGGTTTGTTCGTCTTTAACTTTTAGATCCAATAGGAACAAGTTGCGAATAGGAGATTTATTCCCCCTCACTTCTAATCCTCATTATCCTGAGTCGTGCCTGCAGTTAGTTATCAGTGCTCTGCTGCCCAGAGCTGTGTGTGGAGGTGATGACATCTCCTGCATGCACTGTATTGCACACTGATATTTGGTAACCTACTAAATTGCATTAAATCATATCTGAAGGAAAAAAAGCCACCGTATTCCATTCTGGTTTTCCCTCCCTCTTGGAGAGAAATGGTGTTTAAATTGGATAGCAGTTTTGTCTTTGAGTCCTCAACATAACACTGTGAATATGTATGGGGAAAATTAACAAAGCAAGGATTGCATCTCAGCTTAAGGCAGCAGCAGTTTCTGAAGCTTGCCTCGGTGCTGTGCTGTCTTTCCTGAGGAGCAGATACCTGGGGAGAAATGTAAGCACAGAGCAAGCATCAAGTGATACTTTGGAGAAAGGCTGTATATGCGTCTCAAGAGGCTCAGTTTCAGGCTTGCTTACTGCTTGTGATAAATGTATCAAAACAGAATAAAACTGTGAAATCTCATGCTGTCTTTCTTAACTTACAGATGTAGATCTTGGTTATATGATCTTATTTCACTAGTATATACCAGTGCTGCATTTTTATAGAGGGATCTCTTTCTGTTCGGTCAGGGTGTCTGAGCTGTATGTAGTTCCAAAACCTGGGTGGCTCTGGGGCTCCTGCGCCCCAGCCTTGATGGGCTGCAGAGATTGTGATAATGGCTCTATCTCGTGGCTCAAAGTGGAGTTGCAGACCATGTACTTGGGTTGATTAAGGTCTGTGAGTCCACCTGTGAAAGATTTCCTGAAATGTAAAACAATTTTCCTATGAGCAGGCCTTTTCCCCACACCTACTGATGCACCATTCATAGAATAACAGAATCATAGAATGGTTTCGGTTGGAAGGGACCTTGAAGATTGTCTTGTTCCATGGGCAGGGACTTCTTCCAGTAGACCGGGTTGATCAAAGCCCTGTCCAACCTGGCCTTGAACACTTCTGTTATATTTTTTAAGCTTGTAAACATTTTGGTTTGAACTATTTCAGATGTTGAATGTCCAGGGTGACTGCCTGCATGGACTAAGTCCTGAAAAAAGAAATCCTGATATTGTAGTCTTTTAAGTACATGGACTATAGGTATTGTTTTTCAGATGAAGCTTTTTTTGGTAATTGTTACCTGAGATCAGCCAGTGATCTTTAAACAGTGGGGATATGCCATAGTAAAAGGCTTTCCAGATTTTATAAACGTACTTTGACCTGAATCTATCCCAGTTCATGTGAAACTGTAATTGTATAAACTTAGCAAATGTATGGTTATCTACTGGCATTTATATTCACTCCAAGGGTTCCGTGTACTGGCTTAATGTCAGCACCATAAAAAAGAAAAGAAAAAAAAAAAAAAGGCAGGCATTTTCCTGCAAATCTTACAGAAGTATGAGGCGTTCAAATAGGTGGGGAAATACAAAAATCCAGTAAGACCGCATTGCACAGTAATATTCCTGTTAAAAATTGAATGCTACACAGTAGTGTTTGAAGTGGGATGACTATATTCAACACCAAAACCAGCCATCCAATAAAGTAGGTGGCATAGGAACTGTTGCTATTCTGTCATGTCAGCACTGAGATAAATTTTACAGGTAGTGTTTGTTATCGATCCAAGAGACCGTACTCATTCCATCTAAAGACTCAAACTTGGTACTGATTGTGGTTATTCTGGCCTTCAACTTAAAAAAAATAAAGGAGGGAGCAGTCATGCATGTATAGACAGATTGTGCAAAATCTCACTAAACATTTAAACATTTTTGGAGTTGAACAATAGCTTCCGTTTAGTCAATAGTGAAGATAGATATTCGCATTTCATACCTCCTACAGGTTCCTTCTAAAAGTATTGTTAAAATGGCAGCTGCTGTTAAGCATTGAAAGCATTTATGGAGATAAGCAATGGAATTTCATTCAATAGAGTTAGCTCTTTTGTGTGACTCTGAAGTACCACCTGAGTCCAGGAGCCCACCTGAACAGCTGTGTCAGTTATATTCTGTCTGCCTCTTGCAAATACTGCTCCCCTTATGTCAGGTGCAGTCACCTACCCAGGCAAATATTTATATGGGTAGAAGTGCAATGAATGACATTTGTCATATGACATGATAGTGGCCTGTTATCTTTATAGCCAGACTATTCCCTGTCTTTCTAGTTTGAGCTGAACTGTTGCAGCTGAATTATTTTGATTTATAATGCAAAGCATTATTGCTTTATAGTTACAAAATCATAAACTGTGTTGTGCGGGACAGATGTCTAAATCTTCATAGTTGTATCTCAGTGATGTTACTAAAAAAGGGGAGCCCTCTGCGTGTACATGTCATGTAAGCATGTGCACCCTGCATGGGCAGGCACACATGTCTGTAAGGGAAACCTGATCTTGTTGACAAATGTGAAACTTTTTAAATCGGATTAGGTTTTGCTATGTGAGTACTGCAGCTCTTTTGAACTGTGCTGTGGAGGATTTGTTTTACTGTGCGCAAGATTGAACTGATTAAGTTTCAGAAGAAAGAATTTGAAATATCTGACCATGCACTTTGATAATCTAATTTTGAAAAGCATTTTGAGAACAAATGTTCCTTCCTCTGCCATTGTTGTAGGGACTGTCACCTTCTTGAGATAAGTGATCAGTCCTCTACACTATACTCAAACTGCTCTGTACAGAGGCGCTGGTTTTCTTTCCTCTGTACCTTTTCTAATGACTGCTGATAGGGTATTTGGTCTGCTTGGCTGCTGCTGAGCCTTAGAACGACCTCTTTTCTATACAGTCAAATTCCACATTGTCTTCAGTTTGTTTTCACTTGTGTCCCCACCTTTGCAGGTTTGTAGTGAATAAAGGTGGAGTCATTTGACATTTTTGCAATTACTTTATTTATAATACTGCCATTTTAAATGGGGAAAAAGTGATACAAGAAAGAATGTTCTTTTTTGGTAGCATTCAAAGCCTAAATTGACTTTTGGATGAAAGACTAGGAGGTGGTATAACTTAGATCCTCTGTAGAAAACTTAACCCGCATTTATGTACATCTTCAGAATTCTTTTTATAGTTTCATGTGGAACTACGGGGAAGGAAGGAAATTTATTTCACCATGGAATTTACTGGCAATTACATGGTTTTCCTTAGAGGAAAGTGTGATAGATCGGAGTTAACATGTCTAATTTGTAATTAACCTAAGGGGTTACGATCTTCTTAACTGAGATCCTGAGTGGCCAGACCAGTGAAACACACCTTATCTCCTGGGTTTTATAATTCTGTAGTATTGCTTACGAGGAATCCTCCCATGTTTCACTGGTAAGATACATCTCGTGGCACAATGTGTGGAGAACAAACAAGCAGCAAATTTTTAATGTCAATAAAAACAATTCTCTATCTACATTCTTCCCTCAACTGAGTTCACTTTGCTTCTCTTAGGAAATTCTGTGTATCTCTCAAGATGTTACTCCTCTTAACACCTAGGGATAAGATTGGTGAGCTTTGTGGCATGCTGATTGTTGGCCTTCAGCAAGTCTGTGCTTGTTGTGGTGGAGGTGATACACGTTGATTTTAAGAAAAATCAGTTTGTGAGGCACTGGGCTTGGCTGAGTGATTACAAATAAAGATGCTTTCAGGAAGTGATTTGATGAGTCTGATAGTATTTGTGTCTGGCTGAGTATTTCTGAAAGGCGTATTGACTCATACAGTGCTCTATAAGGATTTGTATCTCTTTTCCTTTCTTCCTTCACCCACAAAATGTTTCTGTATTAAACACAGCTGAAAAAGGGGTCTGTGGTGGAATAAAATAATTCTGTAAAATAAGCTTTAAAACATGTAGAACAAATCCAGCATGGTATGAGCTCTGTCTTTTCCATTAAGCATGCTTTCTCACCTGGAAGCCCTCATCAGCTTTTCTCAGTCAACTGTCATTTCTCTGTTTACCATATAATTTGTTCTCATGTTAAAACTTCTGTATCTCAATTTAGTAGAATTAAATCTGTTTGCTGTTTTTCTCAGCAGATGATATAAGAAGCAATGTCCATTCAAAATTGCTTCTAGCCAGCTAGTGAGTAGAGTGACTTCATATACAGAAGGTGAATGCTGTTTTTTGGGGAGGCAGAAGGAGGAAGACTTTAATGTTTCCCAACTCCTTGGTGATCTCTTATTTTAGTGAAGTGATACTTCCCTACCTGTCATGCAAAAGAAAGCAGGCTATCATTGTCCTGCTTTCAGTAACGGCAGTTACAAAGGTTCTGGAGTTGGAACATGGGTGTGGGATGCAATAGCGAATAAAGCCAAAAAGAGTGTATCTCATTCTCCATTGTATTGCTCACCTGCAGCCATATAAAAAAAAGTTTGATTTGGTTTTTATCATGAATTAGGAACATAAAGATTTAAAGCAAACAAGCTGAGCAAAAAATCCTCATCATTTTAACATGCTTGCTTTCCAGACTAGAACTGCTCTGTCAAGTTCTTTAATGTGTTTATTACCTTTTTTTTTTTTTTTGTCTTTTTTACCAGCTAGAGAGAGGATAATTTGTGTTTGGGTGTGAAATAGGAAGAGACATGTGCTAGTGGTAAAACAAAAACGTAGGGAGAAGGTACCCGTTTGGCACTGGGGGGTTTAATGACATCCCTTTTCTGATTTCTGGATTTGTTTGGTCGGGAATGACACTAGATGGCACTGTTTGTTTGCAAAGCAAGCCCTTTCCTTTCTCTCTCTCTCTCTCTCTCTCTCTCTCTCT
>JAOEHY010023870.1:0-19504 GCA_025447955.1 Psilopsiagon aurifrons
CCCCCCTTTTTGGAGTGGGGGGGAAGAAGGAGGGGGAAGTGAGTGAACAAAACTGCTTGTTTTACGGCTTAAACCACAACAGCTCTTTTAGGAGGGGAAGGTGGGTGAACAAACTGCGTGGCTGATTTACAGCTTAAACCACGACAATTTTATACAGGTTACTTGTAAAAGAAGCAGAGGCTTCATTCAGGATTGTCTTTACTCTGAGCTACTTTAACCTGATTACAATTTTGAAGTATTTTCCCACCTTCAGCTCCCTTGCATTTGCATTGCCTTCTGAGTTCTTTGGGATTATCATTCCCAAGATACAATAATATTAAAGAGATTTCAATTTTCAGTCCTGTTTTTTTCACCATTTCAATTTTTTTGTCTCTCTCAATTGTTAAGTATCTTCATTCTCTTATAATTTCAATTCACACTTCCAAACTCATGTCACTACCTCAAATGAAATGAAAATACATTTTTCATACATATGCAGTAAAACTATTAATTTTATCTAATAATGTTTATAAATAAGTGCTGAAAAACTACTTAGACGGAGCATGTTGCTCCATATGTAATACCATGCAAAAAGGTACATGGGGGAGACTGAGTGAGATTTGTCTGTCCTAACTCAGGAGTCCTATAGTGAGACAGCTAAATCAGCCTTCCTTGATCAGAAATAAAGAGAAATATACATTTCCTGAGAAAATTCCTCTCATATTATGACAGATACATCAGAGTAATCCTCTAAAGATATTTATAAATATGATGCCTATGAAGTGAAATTTTCCTAAGTGAGTTTTAGTGCAAAGGAGGAGGATTCCTGGGAAGACTGACAGAAGGAATATATGGAGGAACAGGAATATAAGAAAGCATAGGAGAAAGTAAGGCAAAAATGTTCTTTGCTGGGAAACATGATAGAGTAATAATAATGGATTCTAAGTGCAGCAGCAGTTACTCCCAAATCTTCCCCAAACAGATCACCTATTTGGTTTCCTGTTTAAGTGCACAGGGTGAAACCAGTAGGGTGATGTCAGTAGCGAAACTTTCATTAGTTTAATTATTTGCTTATTTCATCCATATTCTTACAACTGGCAATCATAAAGGTATAATATTCTGTTTCAATATGTTTGCCCTATCAAGTGCTAACACAACACAAAAATTAAAGCTTCATTTTATGAGATCACTGACTGCATGGATTAAATGCATTAATATGTTGTTCTTGTCCAATGAACCTTTTGAAGATGGCCTCTCATCCTCAATGGATTCTGCAGAATGCTTTAAATCCCAGCATCTGCTCAAGCTTGGGAGTATCAATAAGACCAATGCTTAAGGCTCCCTGTTATCTGACACTTCTTTGTATGCAACTACAGTTCCTGATTTTGCACAATAGCCTCTTTTACTCCCTGAACAAGACATGCATATAGCAAACTGAAATATAATAAAATGACTCTAGGCAAATAAAAATTAAAGTGGAAACAATCGCTGATAAGATTGATACTACACTGATTGAAGATAATGGCAAAACTCCTATAATAGCGTAGAGTGACTTGTGAGAGGAGCTGCCCTCATCCTCCAGCTTATGCTTTCAAATCTGTGACTTAATTTCAAGTGTCATGAAAGTAAAACCTAATTAATAATATCCCATACCACTAAACTACAATGGTACAAAACTCTAATTTCAATTGGAAGATAGATTCTACTACTTCCAGAGTTTAATGTATTTGAGAAGAATAGGTGTTTATCTTTTTTAAAAACAAACAATCCCATCACCTATTTATGGAGGCTGTAGAATGGTATATAGTGAAGGTTAAGAGTTGTACTCATATGAAGGGTCACAGCATATGATGCTTTGAAGAAAAGCATTGCTTCTTGTGTGTCAAAAAAAAAAGCACTATCACATAGTGCACTTGGTAAGTGCCATAAATCTTATTCAAGTAATTCCAGTAATGTTACATGCAAAATTCCTTTTTAATCTTTTATAAGCCCTCTCTTTGCAAAGCTGAATACCCTATTTACCACTGTCAATCTATGAAGATCTCAGATGAAACTAAAATCTTTGAAAATGACTTTTTTTCAGTCCCCAGATCTATCCACTTCACAGAGTCATATTCTCCCATGAGCAGAGGGAGGTTTCTTCACTCCCAATGGAACAAAGCTCCAAGCCGCAGCCCTGAAGGAAGCTGGAATTAAAGCTATGATATTTTGTGTTTCCAGGAAAAATGGAACTGGCTTATACTGACTACTGACATTTCACAGACATAATATTAGTGCAAACTTCAAACGTGTTTTTTGTACATTGGTTTAAAAACAAACGCAACAAACTCTGGAGCAATAATGTCATGTAGAGTTTTTAAAATGCATTTATCTGCATAGTTTAAAATATGAAAGATAACCTTTAACCTCCAGATAATAAGTCACATTTTGAAAAACACTGTTGTTGTTTGCTATTGAATGCCATAAAAATCTCTCTTAAATTTACCACTTCATTTTCACAGGTATCTGTAGTTTGTCACTCCTTCTTTTTTCTTTTTTTTCCCCAGGAGTAAATAATTTATTGCTGTTTAGGCTTGCCTTATTACTCATTTGTTTCTAGGAGCAGAGAATTGGGAAATTCTAAGAATAGAAGAGATCTTGGGGAATTAAGACAGTAAGAAAGATAGAGATCCTGAGCAACGCTGACAGGGAGTGCAATGCAACTGTTTGTGAAACAAGGAACAATAATAGGAGAGAAGCAAAGGTAAGATTTCCAAAGAGTCTAAAGCCAGCCTCAAAACATGAATTTACATATCTGTATAGTGGCACCATATAATACACTGGCAGGCAGTTTAATTGGCAATTATAAAACTTACATTTATTAAGTCAGAAAGCCTTTCTAAATACCTAACTTAGAAGCTATTGCTATCAAAGTGACAAGCTGATAATGTCACCTTAAAGTTAGGCAAATAAAGGAGCAAATAAGCATTCTCTTGAAAAAAAATATCTATTTATGAAAAAAATTATGAAGGGCTTGCTCAAGAAAGGATTCCACAAGACAAAAAAAAAAGAAAATACATTCTTATAACTCATAAAACTTAAAAGTGATATCTATGAAATATCCTCATTATTTCCATAAAATGCTTTTAAAAATCAGTGAAAGAACATCTTAAAACCATGTGACAGTTTAAGAAATAAGGATGGATTTGGTTCTACTTTCAATAAAATACACAATGAACCTGCTATTTTCTTTAATGCCATAAGATCATATGTCATACTTTTCTATAAAATTTCATTAACACTTCTGAGATTGAAATTTATTCTCAGGGATTACAGAAGGTAAAAAAATCCAACCCCAAAACACCACCACCAGTATATAACAATAGAAATGGTCACTTGTCTATTAGGAAATATAGGATTATCTAATCACAAAATCAAATGGATGTCATTAAAGTTAGGTAAGCAGTCCCATTGTCCAAGGGACAAACATGCATTGTGTTTGTATGACGAGGTTTGCTACTAGTGGTGGGGGGTGCTGCAGGGGTAGCTTCTGTGGGAAGCTGCCATAAGCTTCCCCCATTTCCAATAGATGGACACACTGCTGGACAAGGCTGGGCGCATTACTGATGGTGATAGTACTACTGGGATAATATAATTAAGAAGGGGAAAAAGAAAACAGCAGCTGCAGCTGGAGAAAGGAATGAGACTACATGGGAGCAACAGTCCTACAGACACACGGGTCAGAGAAGGAGAGGGAGTAAGTGCTCCAAGCTCTTCCACTACAGCCCGAAGGTCCGTGTGAAGCAGATATCCACCTGAAGCTCTTGGAGGACCCCATGCTGGAGCAGGGGGATGCTCAAAGGAGGCCATGACCATGTAGGAAGCCTGCATCAGAGCATCTTTGGTGGCAGGACTTGTGGCCTTGTGGGGGACTCACACTGGAGCATTTCATTAAGAACTGCAGCCTGTGGGAAGGACTCATGTTGGAGAAGTTCCTGAAAGACTGTCTCCTGTAGGAGGGACCCCATGCTACATCAGGGGAAGTGTGTGAGGAGTCATCTCCTGAGGAGGAAGGAGCTGCAGAGACAACATATGATGAACTAACTGCGAATCCCATTCCCGATCCTCCTTTGCTGCTGCAGGGGAGCACACAGAGTAAATCAAGAGTAAAGTTAAGCTTGGGAAGAATGGAGGGGTGGGAGGGAAGTATTTTTTAAGATTTCTCTTAATCCTACCCTGATTTGATTAGCAATAAATTAAATTATTTTTTTCCCCAAGTTGAGTCTGCTTTACCTATGACTGTAATTGCTGAGTGCTCTCTCCTTGTACTTAACACATCAGCCTTTTGTTACTTTTTCCTCTCCCCTGGACAACTGGGGATGGGAAATGACAGAGAGGCTTTGGTGGGTACCTGTGTCCAGCCAGGGTCAACCCACCATAATACATCAGGATGGCTGGAAATCTGGAGGCAGAAATAAGTTTATGTGAGCTTTTTCACAAATTAACATAAAATAAAAAAAATCAGATCATCTGTAAAAAGCAAATGAAATCAGGTTTGTTCAATATACTATTTGCTGCAATGAGTAAATACATTCATATGAGATGCAAAGAAATTTCATGCAGCACTGAGTCTTGTTTAACTTTATTTAGAGATTATTAACTAACAAGCAGAAGTCTACAAACGGAAAATACAAATATTTAACTGTGTCTTTTGTGTGTTCATTCTTAACTTAATGAAAATCCCAAGGAATATTATTTTGGATGTCATTTAACTCTGAAACATTTCTGTCCTAGTATGTTAGCTTTTGTCTGTATCAATAATGACAGCATTTATTTTTAGTATTACTTAGATGAAATTTTTTGTTTCTGTTATAATAAACATATGACTATATGACAGATTTTTGTTTTTCCATATATTGCTTTACTTTCTCTGTTTCTCTTTTAATATAATTTAGTTACATTCTGTAAGGTTTCAGGCCTTTTAAAATTTAACTGCAAAAAAAAGTAAAACCTCACTGTAGGAAGGATTTTCCTTTTCCCTTATCTTTCTCTCAAGAGAACACACTCTCTCATTTTCTGCAGATCCTATTAGGTCTTTTCTACCCTGATAGGTGTTTTCACAACCTCCATAGCCTTCCCCCACAGTTTCAGGAAAAACCAAAACTCTTAGCCAGCCCAGCCTAAGACAGAAGCCATTATTTATACAGTCTATTCAGTCAATAACTCCACCATACAGTGTGATGCCTCTGAACAAACAAGTGCTTTGATTACATACTGCTGGAATAGCAATGCTGGCCTACAGTTGTGTGTCTGTAACTGTTTTCTGGCTGCAAAACCCAGATTCCATTCTGATGATCTGTAATTGCTTTTGACTGGGTAATTTTTATGCTTTAGAGTTGCCAACAGTGTCAGACATGAGGCTCTACTGTAGCTACAAATCCCAAAGTGAACTTTCAAAACTCCAGTTTGAGAAACTAATAGAAGAGTTGCTGAGCTGAACAGAGTGCAGTGAGACTGAAAAATTTGGTAGGAAGCCCACATGGTCAAAATTTCCAAGCCTGTATTTTAGAAAAAAACATCCACAGTGGAACAGGGGCTGCCTTTAGTTTTGAAATATATGTCCTTGTAGACCATTCCATGGCATTTCCCTAAGGACGTTCACTCCATCAGTGTGTTTCTAGTTCAGCTGCCCATATTACATTTTCTTATTATTTAGAATTTGGCATGTACAAGGGAAAACAATCATGACAATCAAGGAGAAAAAAGGGAAAAATGGAACAGCTGTGAAACCATGAATACAAATCTTGTACTGTTTATGTTCATCATATGAGAGAACAACTGGCAGGATCATGTATCTGGAGGGTACAGAATTTGGTAAAGGAAAAATACAACTTTATAGGCTCATGTGAGAAAAGTGTGCTAATTTCATAATGTTTCAGATTCTTTTGAAATGTAAATTTTCAAAGCAATGCACAGAATACTTAAGAAAGAGACAGCCTTTCTGCTGTGACTTCCACTTCCAATGCCAAAAAGAAGCTCCCTCACCTGATCTTCCCATTCTGCTCTTCCTCCTCACCATTGCCAGTGCCCTATTAGACTCTCTTGGGCTCCTGTCATTTGAATATATATCACTATTTGAAGTTATTCTTCACAGTTATAAGTGTTCTTCTATTTATTTTTTTTCTTGTCCCTCCTCCTGTGTTTCATTTCTTTTTTATTTAGTACTCATCCCCCTGCAAACATTCCAGGTCAGGGTGACGGGGCTCTGAGCAACCTGATCTAGTTGAAGATGTCCCTGCTCATTGGAGGGAGCTTGAGTAAACGACCTTCAAAAGTCTCTCCCAACCCAAACCATTTTTTGATTCTATAACCTCCAGATTTAAAAAATGCACTGCCTCACAGCCAGGTTCTCCTTTATGTTCTTTAAAGTGTGGCCAAAAGTAAAGCTGAAAAAAATAATCTCCAGAATCGCTGTTATGACAGCAAATTATAGGTTAGGCTTCTTAAAAAAATTTAGTTTTCTGCCCACTCCAATTGATTTTTCTTTGGATAAAAGGATGTTTCATTTCTGACCAGTGCAAATATAAGAACTCCAACTGTGGCTCAGGTGTTTCTGTTTCATGAAGTCCACATGAATCAATATTTTGACTGCAATACCTACCAACCAAACTTATACTACAGGTTTCTGTGCTGCGTAGAAATAAAAGACAACTTGTGGTTTTTTTATAATTTTTTTTTTTTTTTCACCAACCCAAAACACTTTCCACCACAATTGGTAAAACCTTCAAAGTCTACACACAGGAAGTTGTTGGATTTAAAATAATTTGGCAGTTTTTTTCACAGCCATCCGTTTGCCTGTTGCGATAGCCTAGTACTGCAAGAACAAAATATATACCTGCTTCCTCCTCTCAAACATATTTTTGTTTCCCATGTTGTCAGAAGATGTTTTGATACATGTGCACAAACATATGCATAGGAATACATAACTTCTTTCCCACCCAAATCATGCCAAAAATTGAATTATTCTGCCTATGGTTAGAAGACTTTATAAAATGCATGGTCTGCTTAAGTACAGTATTATCTAAAAGGTACAGAACATTGGTGAGCAGGAGAAAAATTAGAATTCAGCAGTGTTTGCTTCAATAAGACTACCAGAAACGCAAAATCATTCTTGCAAAGCCATTTTCTAACTAGCAAAAGTCCGAACTGCCAGAAGACCTCTGAAGGCCTTCTGGAAAATAACTGGTGAAATATCACATCTTTAAAATTAAAACAGTAAGGGGGGTTGTGTTTGTTTTTCACATCCAGCTGCACAAGGTTTAATACACTGAATTAAGGAGGCACAAGCAAATTCACTTCCAGGGAACTAATCCACCCCAGGCCATCATTGTCTCCTGGTTTTGATCCAGTACAGGTTTAGCATCATTGACTACGCATTTACACAGTACATAGTCATGACTACATCCCTCTAAAGCTGCAAAGTGAAGTATATCCAGAGAATTATAATCATAGAATCATAGAGTCATAGAATAGTTAGGGTTGGAAAGGACCTTAAGATCATCTAGTTCCAACCCCCCTGCCATGGGCACTCATTTGCCTGTGCTTAATGGTTCAAGGCAGAATCAATAACACTGGAAAAGTGAGTAGAGCCTTTAAAGTTAATTAGGCTGTCAAAAGATGTAATTTTAATATAGACTTTTTTTCTAGGTTTAAAATTTTCAAAATGAAACCTTGGACTTGTTCAAACATTGTTCCCTTGAGAAAATGCATTACTAATCCTGACTCTTATATCAGCAAAACCATTTTGCCTGCCAGTTTTCTGTCACTGTTATGAGCACCTGTAATTGTTTAACAACAGAAGTGGGCTTTGCTTGTTAATTGTGAAACCATTCACCATCTCCTATGCTGGCAGTTACAGTTTCTTCCCTAATAGATAATATTAGTTATAGTATCTATATTCAAAATGTTCTGGCCCTAATCTTTGAGAAACCTAGCAATTGTAAATGCAGATTGAAAGATCCCTTTACAGGTTTCCTTGCATTACCAGGATATATTAACTGCAGAATATTAGGAACAGTGGAAGTCATGTTTTAAAAATTGGATTTTGTACACTATGAACTTATCTGCTTAGGATAGCAAGACAGTTCTCATCATAAGATCATATTAAGTCTGTCTGTTGGCCAAACTATGATCTTAGAAGCGAAGAATGAGGGACTAAATACTTAGTAAAATGCCTACTATTAAGCAGTGAGAATTAACAAGATCAAATGGAACAGTAGAAAGCACAGAGAAATGATGATTTTGCTGATCAGACCACCTTTTGTAAATCAGAATGAGACTATAATTTTGTAAACCCAAAGCATTACTGAGTAATCAGACTTGAATATTACTTATTTGAAAGGCAACACAAAATACATATCGCAATCATTTGTAACTGAGCACTTCATATCTGGTAGAAAGGCAGGTCTGAATTCAGCAGTGCTTCAAATCTATTGAATAAGCTTCAGATTTGATGCCTCTTTCATGACCTTTCTGAGGGTTCAACAGTATGTTAACATAAAAAATGCTAAATGCCAGAGATGCCTTGGTGTCTCCCTTTGTGACGTAGGATAAACATTATTGATATGATGGTATAGAAGAAATGCAGTCCCTTGGAATATTACTGTAGAAGACATTATTATTATTACTACCAAGACATGCTCTAAACCAATCAGGTAGTACAAAAGATTTGAATGGGAACTCTTTGTTAGCAAGCAGCCTTTAAAAAGAAGTATATATTTTGTTAGAGCAGAATTGACACCAGTTTCTGGATTTGTGAGCTTATAGCTCTAACAGTCTGCAGACATTACGTCAACTATCACAGACACAAACTACAGCAACTGTCCTAGCAGCAGCACCACTCGTCTTATAATTTAGCGGAGTACGCTGAGATCATAACAATGTTGTTCATTTCTTTAGACTTTCTGTTGAACAAGTTATTTTGGATCCTTTAGAAGCACTTCCTACATCTGAGAAAACTGTCTCATGAGTTCATAAACCTAATGTTCTACTCAACTTTCTGTTTTACATATTATGTATGCCTTCTTGGAAAATTGCTCTTTTACTGTTACTTTCCTGACCACTTTAAGAATACATCGCAACCAAACTTCCCTTCAAAAAACCTGCTGTACCACAAGTAAAACATTCCAATGACAGAAAATAAGAAGAGTACAGAAAGACTGTCCACCATTTATCCAAAAAAAATCCATTATTTAATCAACAATTCTCATCAGATAACTAGGAGAACGAAATCAGGTAATACTCTCCAAATAAGATCTGAGATGTTGACCAGCTTAGAAGTAAGTGTTCTTGCTGAAGTCTGCTAAATTAATTTCTTGCTGTTTGGAAAAGAAGATAGTATTGAAAGTTTGACTAATAGTTAAATTCACTCCAACACTTCCAAGGAAGCTCTTTTTTTTTTTTTTTTTTTTTTTATTTTTTACTCATCTAAAGAGGAAGTGCTTTATTTCATGCACATTATTTTCTTTGACAGTGTCAACTATTTATATTATGCACACCACTTTTACATTTATAGTGGTCAAGCTGAGCTCAAAATTTGGTTACATTTCCTGGAACATAAAATTAACGTGTAGAGAAAAAATGAAACAGAAAGTAACATTATTTTTTTAAAAACCCTTTTGTAGTTTCACTTAGCCAATTTCAAAAGTCTCTACACTTTAAAACTTATAAAATTAAAAACAAAAAAGCAGCTTAGTTGTTCTATCCTAATCACACTTTCAGTTTTTACAAAAGGTGTAATTATGAAATTCTTGAAGTAGTGTTGGTTTTGATGGCAAACTTTTTTTTTCCTAAAACAATGAGCAGGGGAGAACTAAAAGTTCTGCATGTATGTGTAGTTAACCTGACGGAAAGGGTGAGGTTGTGGGACAGAGACCATAATATTCATGTGTGCAATGAAAAGCAAACCTGAGTCTTTCTAAATGCCAGCCTGTATTTTGTATTTACTTTAAAGACCATGTGGAATTGCAGTAGTAATGCAAATCCCAAGAAGGAGTACTGGAACAATCAAGTGCAGCTTCTCTGTTTATTTGTCAGTATGGAATAAATTAAGATAAACAGGTACCTCGAGGAAGCAGGCAAATGGGGATGTTTGCTTTGTCTCAAATTTATAATCTGAGAGATATGATACTGGAAGGACTTGAAGTCCTTGTACATTTTCTTCTATTTTGTTGTACAGATCCTAGCATTCTGTAAAGTGCACGGCAGACAAAAAGATGAAGGAAGTTTAATGAATGATGCTGAGATTAAAAGAATCAATGAAAATATCCAGCTGTGCTAAAAGCTTCAAGTTACCATTTATGCAACTGATGCATGCAATAGGTGTTGGGAAGGAAAAGAAAATTATTATGAACAGTCTCTTTGGCAAAGCATCAATGTAATTCGCTTTTCAATTGTAATGGAAATGTATGGCAGTAGAAATAATTTGAAGAAAGCTTATGCTACTGGAAATTCTGAGTGCTATCATTTGAAGATTGTGATCATAGGTATAGGTTCGGAAAGGGAAGATAATTGGAGTTGTTAGGTCATGAAAAGAGATGGATACCCAATGCAGAGTTTCAATTAAATAGCTGTGCTCTTCTGATATCTAGTGCACCAGCCTCTCTTTTTGCCCCTCCACATTCCTCAGAGCAGAGTGGAGAACAGGAGAGAAGCTAGATGCTGTGCTAGAAATGTGTGGGATCCTCTGAAAGACTCCAAAAGGATTAGATTGTCTTGGGCCCCTTCTTTCCCCACAGGACCTGCTCTCCTACTTCTTATACCTCTGACAACACAGAAGCTTGGAGCCCTAGAACTCAAATAGCTTTCCATGTGCTTTACAACTAATCCAAACACACCTGTGCCCTGAAAAGTCTTGCCAGTGGTAGTTTCATAGTAGTACAAGCTAGCATCAATGTGACATTGAAAAAAGGACAAAAACTAAGATGGAATATAAACAAACCAGCACCAACACATATGAGAACAGAAAAATACTTCTTCCACCGTCATTTATAGGTTGAGATTTCAGATGTCCAATCCTGTTATAAAATCCATAAACCAGAATAAGTATTTAGAAGAAAAAAAACCAACCCTTCTTGCTATTTGAAAAAAAAGTTGGTAGAAATCTAGCAAATGCTTAAATACATCTTTCAAAAAATTATTATGTTCTCTTATTTAAGAATCTCAAACAAGAAGAATTATAAATTACAGTGACTATCTCAATAAATTTTCAATTAAATAACTAAATTAATGTAGAGACAACTATTTAATTATAGTTGCACTAGTTTTTACAAATGCAGTTAATTAAGATGCTATCTAAAATTAAAATCTCACACAAACCCCTTTTACATTTCTGCAGGTCATCTGATACAGACATAATTAAAATTCTAGAAGTTCACCTATGCATCAAATGTTAAGGAAAAAAAATAATCAGACCTGCAACCACAACCAAATCTTGCTGAAGTAGTTTGAGAGACTGCTACTTTAATGGGATTTATACAATCCTCAGAGTGGGAGAACAGCACACAGAAATTTCAGAAACAAATCTAGGTTTTCAAATCTGCACAGACTTATTTGTTTAGTGTAACAGGCCAAGAACCTCTGAAGATTTTCCACAAGTGAAGGAGAACAGATTGACGTGACCAGGAAACGGAGATAAATCCTGCTGACTTTGTATGTGCCTTCCACATAAGCAAACAGGAGCAAGCATAGGTAAGGCATGCAGCACTTGCACTTCTACTCAAGAGCAGATGTGGACATCCTATCAGAGGGGTACACTGCGTTTTCTTAACTGGAATATGTCTGACCTTTTGGTGGTCTAAATGATCCCTCTCCTTTTCTTGAACTTTTACTGAGTGATTTCTTTCTTGGTCAGGCCCAGGCTGGGATGTTTTAGTGGTCAGTTAAATACAGATCTATCCCACACATGAGAGTGTCTCAAAATTACCACACTTGTTTTACATAACAAGTAGACATTCACATGAACATTTTAGATATTGGCTGATCCAAAGAAAGACATGTCCAGATAGCTGGGAGGTCTATCATTGCATTACGTAGGGTAAATCTTTTAGAGTAAGTTTTACTTAGTAAAATCTGGAGAATATATGCAAATAACAAAGGTAGTAAAAATCCATAGAAGTCTGAAGACTGATCAATGAGTGGTGATGTATCTTTCTGCAGATACTTGAATCCCCCTTCTCTTACCTTGAGCTTGCAGTGCAACAAGACACTGGCAAATTGCTATAATCTCCTTTAACCCAGATATCCATTTTAATCAAAAAAGGTGTGGCAGACTGGAATTCATAAAACAAGGCTAGCACTGCAACTGTCATTCTATTTGCTAAATACACAGAGTATGCAGCTGAAGGGTTGAAATGGTTCAAACTTTTATTATCTCCAGAAGATTACATTCCAGCTTTAATATTTGACAAGAAAAAATTATGAGACTGCTTTGAAGAGGTTTAGAAGTCTGCTTAGAGCATATCTGTATCTTTCACTAACTGTGGTCTTAAGAGATTTCTTGGCAAAAGGTTGTGATTCGTAAAACTGCCATGACTAATAGCTTACCTCACCTGCACCTTACATTACCTTTTTCCTCTCTCCATGCCTTTCTTTTCCTATGTTAGATTATATTTTTTTCTACCTGTGTTCTCTATTTGTTTGTTTAGTGATTTTCTTGCTAGCCTCTTTTTACTAAGTAGTGGGATGATTGTAGATGGTACGGCAGACAAGGAGAAGCTTATATGAAGAGGAAGAAAGGAAGCTTCAAGAAGAAAAAGAGCAGGGGAAAAAAAGTATCAAGGAGACTGGAGAACAGGGAAGATTAAAGGAAAAAGCAGCAGACAACTGTGATTTGCAGCTAGAAGGGATTCAGCAGCTGTCATTAAAAACCTGCAGCTCTGCTTGAGACATATTGATCAAACTATTTCTATGTTCTCCATACAACTTCAAGAGTCCGATGTTTACTTCAAATTATAGCAATATAATAGCCTACTCTGGAAATAATACTTATCTCAAAGAATTAACAAATATTTTTTTTTTTTTTTTAAACTGTCCTGAATTTCTAACTCTTTTCTTTTCCAGAAAGGATTCTGAACATTAAATGCATGCTCATCTGCTCAGTAACACATAAATATCTAAATACTCTTCATGCTAAAGATAATTTATTTTAAATTATTTTTCCCCTTTTTCGTTTTCTTTTTTTTTTTTTTTTTCTTTTTTTGAAGAGGACGTTTTGTACATACAACTCCTTAATATCGTAGACATTTCATCGAATGAATATCCCAGTGGGGCATTCCATGTATTGACAAAGAAATGTCGAGTTGTAACCAGTCCAGCTGATATGGTAAGTGAAGAATATCATTAGATTCTAGACCAGTTCAATAAGTTTTTTGGTTTTGTTTTCATCCCCTAGGATTTCTAAAACATTTTGCACATAATATTCTTGCACTGATATGCAAAAAATATTTTCTAAAAAGGAAACACTCCCTTTGATAAATAATATTAATGACGGACCTGATCTTCCACATGAGTGTGTCTCAGGCTTAGTTTAAAGTTATCTCACAGTTCCTAATCAAACCGGTTCTTTTAAATACATTGTACTTTAAAATATAAATGTTAGAGGACAAAAATGCACAAGGCAGGACGATTAATTCCTCTTACATACCTCTGTTATGACACCCTTTTCAGTGTTACCATTTCTTTTTACATAGTAAAACCTGCTATATCAGCCTGAACTACAGAATTACATTACATTTGGAGCAAAAGAGAGAAGGGCAAAAAAGAGAACAAAAGAGCACATTCATACTGTCATTTGCTTTCGAACACAAAGCAAAAGCCTTCCAAAGGTTTCTCATTCCACAGTAAGAAAAGAAAAAAATGGCCTTTCTATCTTGTCTTCCTTTCTAGGTGTGTGAATAACATTTTTGCCCTGATGTGACTATTGTAAGAAACAAGATCCCTCAGCCTTAGGGGTTTTTAATTTTTTATTATGTATTAAACTCAACAAACCTTCATAGAAAATAGAATACTCTTAATTATGAATAAATTAACTAAATTGGTAACATGAGATGGATAGGCAATTAACGGACTGTTAATTGAAACTGGAAACACAGCTGTATACAGCTTAGAGATGAATCACACCAGTAATGACGCAGATGTTTATAAAATGTGATTATGTTTAGCAGGAGCATACTATTGAAACTCCCCATCCTATTCTTATATTGTGCCACTGAAATGGTTTTTAAACCCATGAACACCAGGAATCAGGATTTCAGGGATGGCAAATTAGGCTCCCTGGATATGTGAATTAGTGTTGTCTGAATGTCAGCAATTTAATTCTCCAGCTTTCAAAGAATGTAGACATGGAGCCAAAACCAAACATCTGTTAGTTATACGCTCATTCAGAAAAAAATAAAAAAAAATCTCTGGCAAGCTAGAGCCTGTCTGAGTATGAGAGAGACAGTAAAATACAGTATCTCTAAGCAGTGGCACTGCTGTGTGAATATACTGATCATGTAAATAATACAGCACAGGAGCTCATGAAATATACTTTGTGTACAACTATGAATACGTCTTTTCAGGAATATTCCTCCAGAGAGCTAGAAGGATCAGGAACAAATGATATTTCCTACCTAAAGGTTTAAAAATTGATTAGCTTTCTATAGACAGCAAATCAAGCTTTTTATTCTTTCAGCTTTTACATCTTTCCTAGGAAGTTCTTTGATAAACTGTACAATAAGGGTTTTTCTTCTGGAACAAAAAACCCACAAATGTTGCTCCTGGGTCACATAAGGATATCTGAGCTAGGCAAGCTCAACAGGGATAACATTTGGTACAGCTGTGAAGGATGGCGGAGGAGACAAAGCCAATATCCCATGAAGGCTTGAGTTCTAACATATCAATCTAAAGCCGGCCTTGTAACTACTATTTGACAGAGCAGTGTAACCACTGAATACCATATAATAGCACGTAGATGTTATGCTAAAGAGTCTGTGATATGTTTTTCCAGAATATGCTCACTGACTAACAGAAGTAGATTTTACAACATACATGCTTTCCTCAAATATAATCATGCTTTCAATAAACATGATGAAAAATATACAATTGCAGTTTGTGTCCAAAGCCCTTTCCAAATACTGTAGTGCAGCTCATATCACAGATACTCCATTAGCTGTGAACCAGAAGCCTAGGCCTGTGCAACAATAAAAACTTACAAACAGAAATTTGCATTAAATAAAGTTTGTTTCACTGGCCCCCTTTTTGTAGGGAACGGGACTGTCCCTTAGACTATGTAACTATCAGAACTACACTAAAAAGCTACTATGATTTACACCAAATTCATTCTAATTTAATGAAGTTTCATAACATCCCTTTCTGACCCATAAATTGATACTTATTTAAAAGCATGCACAAGGGGGTTAAAATAACTAGAAAAATTATGTAGAGTGTCATTGGCAAAGGTAATCAGCACGACCTGGCACTGTTGAACATTACAGGCTTATCCACTTAGCTGTAGAATTACTGAGCACACTCTAACGATGTGGGAGCACAGTGCTGAGAGAGAAAATTGGTGATCATAAAAATGGATTTGCCTCTGTCTTTCAGAAACTTTAGTTACTTCGGAACTGACCTCCTGTTCACTGGTGAAAGGAAAGGATTAGATCTTGACTTTTTAAAAGAGGAAGCCTCCAAGTTTTCTACAGCACACCATACCTGTCTGACAATATTTCACATGTCAGTCACAACTGAATAAAGTTATGAAGGCTTTATGAGAAAAATGTAAACCCTTTCCCTTTAAACTTTGCCAGAATCAGGGATATATCGCAGCTAGCTATGACAGCTGATGTGCAAATCAAATTCAGTTACCTTAGCTCTTTGGCTAGTGAAAGTACAGACAAAGTCAATTCAGGATTTGAAATGTGATGTTTTGAGATAAGGAGCTGGAATGCTGGAATATACAAGAAACACAAAGCTATTTTATGGAAGACACACATGCTTCTATTTCTTCTCAACAGACCAAAAATCACTGCATTTCTGAAACAGAGCTGTATTATCAGCTATGTGTCAGGTAAGTGGGACAGAACTATTTTTTTTTCTTAGAGATGAAAAAGAGTCATAAATGAGGGTACTGTGGGAAAAAGGATATAAGAAACTTGAGATTAATATAAGAAATCAGAGGGATGAAAGTGAAAACATCCAACACAACAAATACACTATCTACATGTAGACTTAGCCTTATTTTTCTTGATTGTTTAATGGTTTTAGTCATGCTATTAATTTTGTTTTGAAACAGACTGAACAACAGCAGAGAAACAACTTTGTACAACTAAGAAAATAGAAGAGAAAGTCCAGTTGAGTCTTCAGTCTTGTCATTTAACCCCAGCCAACAACTAAGCCCCACACAGCTGCTCACTCACTCCCTGCAAGTGAGATGGGGAAGAGAATCAGAAGGGCAAAGGTGAGAAAACTCATGGGCAGAGATAAAGGCAGTTTAATAGGTAAAGTAAAAGCCACGCATGCAAGCAAAGCAAAACAAAGAATTCATTCATCAGGCAGGCATTCAGCCATCACTAGGAAAAGCAGAGCTCCATTATGTGTAACAGAGACTTGGGAAGACAAATGCCATCACTTCAAATGTCTCCCCCTTCTTCCTTCCTCTTTCCCCAGCTTTCTATGCTGAGGGTGACCCCCATATGGTCTGGGATATTCGTTGGTCAGCTGAGGTCAGCTGTCCCAGCTGTGTGCCCTCTCAACTTCTTGTGACCACTCCATCCCACTCACTGGTGGAGTGGAGTGAGAAGCAGAAAAGGCCTTGGCTCTGTGTGAGCAGTGTTTCTGCCCAGCAATGGCTAAAACATCGCTGTGTTATCAATGTTGTTTCCAGCACAAATCTAAATATTAAATATTAATCTCATATTAGAAACTATGAAGAAAATTACCCCAAGAAACACCAGCACAAACCTGCACACTTGAGGCTTCCCAAACAAAAAGGCATAACCTAAAGAATTCATATCTATAACATAGGATTTGGATGTCGGTATGATTTTCAGGTACAAAAGAAAAAACTGGATATGAATAAAAAGTGGGCAAGCTCTGGTTCAAGAACTATAATTTATATGATGTTTCTCCTTGCAACTAGAAGGTGTATTTCTAAAGATTATTGCAATGGCAGTGTTTTATAAAACAACTAACATAAAAATAGGATAGCTTAGATGAGACACAGGAAGCAGTGAACTTCTTAAAACAACTTTTTTTGCCAGGGTTGTGCCGGGTGGATCCAAATTAGAAAGTGTTTTATAAAAAGTGCTTGCACATATCAGGAGATGAGCCATTTTAAAGTGCCCTCCTCTACAGTTAACATACCACTACATGACTTCCGCAGTGCTTAGAATTTTCCATTTAAGGACACAATATTCAGCTTTACTTAAGGTCTGACAAAAACTACAATGGCAATTTTAGATAGCGCCTTGTGAAAGTATTCTGAAAAAGACACAAATCAATTACAAAGGCTGGTTTTAAAACATTGTCAAAACTTAATGCTAGTGATATTTTCAGTATTTTAAACACTATTGCTAACAGAACTTTCTAAAATGGCATTGTCCTGGGTTCAGCAGTAGCAGTCATTTTTCTCCTTCTTAGTAGCTGGTGCAGTGCTGTGTTTTTTACTTTTGGCCTGGGAACAGTGCTGATAAAACTGATGTTTTCAGTTGCTGCTCAGTAATGTTTACTCTGACCAAGGACTCGGACTTTCTGAGTCTCATGTTCTGCCAGGGAGGAGGAGGAGGGAAAGCCAGGAGGAAGCAGAGAGAGGACACCTGGCCCAAACTAACCAAAGAGGTATTCCATAATACAGTACATCATGCCCACTATATAAACTGGGGGCAGTTACCTGGAAGGGTTAGATCACTGCTCGGCCAGGCTGGGTATCGGTCGGCAGGTGATGAGCAGTTGCATTCTCTTCCCTTGTTATTTCCCTTATCATTATTATTATTGGTGGTAGCAGCAGTGGTTTGTGTCATACCGTAGTTACTGAACTGTTCTTATCACAACCCATGGGAGTTACATTCTTTCAATTCTCCTCCCCATCTCTCCGGGAGCGGGGGGAGGAAGGGGGGGAGTCGGAGAGCGGCTGCATGGTGCTGAGTTACAGCTGGGCTTAAACTATGACAGGTATAAATGTCTTATTTATTGTCTTACTGAAGCAGATAGATTTAGAAAACATAGCACAAAATATTGCTAGCCTCAAGATTGTAAAAGCTTGCTGTAACCTGAAAGCCTGACATAAAAATATCTGTAGTAAAATAAGTAATTGGTAAGTCAAAAAGATGCAAAATGACTCAACAAAATAAAAAAAAAAATGGACTAACATTAGCCTTTTGCACTGGAAATCTGCATATCATTTCTGTACCCTGTGCTTTTTATCACCTTAAATGAAGTTTCTTCTAAAAAAAAAAATAAATTATAGTATTCCAGAAGAAGGCATTAGTAAAAATGGGAAGAAGGAGTAATATTTTTTGTTAGTTCTGCATTCCCTCTAAAAATCCTTAACAATACTTTGGCACTGATACTTGGAATCTAAGTGGTTTTATATTGCTTCCAATGACATTCATTAAAGTTTCACTGAGTTACAAGCCTCTGAAAATCATGTTGGAAAGAGCCTTTACAGGACAGATCTTAAATTCTGCGAACACTATCTGCAACAAATGTGTTCCACATTCAAAGCAGACTTGGTATATCTGCTTTAACCTGACTTCAGACCAAGCAGGCACGAACAGACAGATGATCTGTGTCAGCGCAGTATATCCCCTCCAGGATATGGAGCATAACCAGAAATTGCAAAGACTCATCATTATTCTGGTGTCAGAATACAGGCGATAATGTATCCTACTCTACCTCATGTGATCCTGTCCTATTCTACTGCATTTTAAAATCTAACCCACAAATTATGAGCTCTGAGAGCTGATTACATTTTGACAAGAAAAGAGACCTGTGATGTGGAAGTCAGGATTGGAGAATGACTTACAATTGGAAGGTTCAATTTTCAGTGTTATGACTCCTGCTAACTTCGTGTACTTCCCAGCTTTTCACCGTTATGTGTTCTTATCTTAACACCCTCTCCAACCCTGATTTTCATAACAAACAGCCTAAATATAGCTGATTGGAACCAGATCATACACCTAAAATGGTGCTGAAAAGAATCAGGCCATATTCTCTCAATTTGGAAATCTCTCAATTAGAATCAACTGAAAAAAGTGAAACTATCTTTTCAATTTTAGCTTCCAAGGTAAAAACTCTTAACACCCACAGTCTACACATTTTTGTAGGACTGGAACTTGGAGCTTTAATTTTCCAAATGTAACTTCCACTTTCCTTATCAAAGGGACTTTTACAGAAGTAATTTCAATTCATGTTTTTAAGATGCACAAGTAGACTCATAGAATCATAGAATAGTTAGGGTTGGAAAGGACCTTAAGATCATCTCGTTCCAACCCCCCTGCCATGGGCAGGG
>JAOEHY010023874.1:0-11009 GCA_025447955.1 Psilopsiagon aurifrons
GGGGGGGGCTTGGGGTGAGAAAAAGTTTTCTACAGATAGATAATCTCAAACTGCCAACACTTAAAATCGCAATTCTAGAAACCTGAGAAGGATGATCCCATTTAATTAAGGTCAGATGGAAAAGCAGAAACCCCTATTAGAAGTGATAAGAGGCACTCAAAGTGAATAGTATTGGAAAGATAACAACAGAAGCAAACAGCCAATATCCAAGCCATCTAGACTTTCTCAACAGGGACTGGGTTTGACCTGATAACTATAAATTCAATATATTTCCTCCCAGAAGTTTTTTCTGTAACAAAACCATCCAAATAAAAAAACAAACAAACAAAAAAAAAAAAAGTAAAAATTAAAAAAGGAAAAACAAACAAACCAACCGCAGCTGTAACCCACACAAACCTGAGTGCTCTTACAGCCCTTTTACAGTGCAGAGCCCAGTGATCTTGTGGTGCTCACTATTCTCAGTCCTTTTGGAACTGCTGTCTCAGCTATAAAGTGCTTAAAGTGAGGCACTGCAATAACTTCTCCTTTCATGTGTGAAGAAACACAAGAATAAATTCTACTTGCAGTGGCCAGCCTACCTAGGGATGCTTGAAGCCATTGTTATTCAAAACATATGTTCTGTGCTCTGCCTGAGTCGCCGAGTATAAATTTGCTTTTCATTGATATCAGGATTTGTTTTCTGTGGCTTTGAGATAGCCAGTACTCTTTCTCATGGGACAGAGGATTCCAGAACAGCTAAAGGGATGTCCCCAGAGAGTTTTTTCTCTTTGGTATAGAAGGAATTGAACCAGATAAGTCAGAATCCCTACTGGGGAGATTAAACATCTAATGATTCAAACTGCCATTGTTTTGCCCATAAATGAAAACATACAAAGTAAGTAAAAAAAAAAAAAAAACCACAAAGCCTCCAAAACCAGCCCACACACCAAAAAGGGAATCTCAAAATGCCTGCTAACTGCTGAGCTTCTCAAACACTTATTATGTGTATTCTGTTATCCTAACAATTGTTTACTTTGCTCCATTTAGCACCACATACAAGCATTTGAATGTACCCACCCAAATAAATCTAGTTGCAAAGAAAAACTATTGATTCACAGTTGTGAAATACATATATAAATAAAGAAATCTTACAGGTAAAAGAGACATCTGTTTACCCTCCAATAATACGGTTCTCTTTATGGAGTACTCCTGCAGCCTTTAAACAGAGCTCAGTAATGCAGACTGAAATGTGTTGAGGAGTTTGACTGGTGGAATTCAGCCATGAGTTTCCAATAAGTATAGGAACAGCAATGAGGTCTGTAATGTTTGCAAGTCAGTGCCACATCTTTATTCTTGACCTTAGCAAAAATGCACATGAGCTTATTTCAGGTTGGGGTATGATTTTTTTCTGAATCTGGGGTATGAGTAGCATCCATAAAATCAGCCCCAGATTTAAATCACAATGAATAGTGGGTCCATGAAAGGCATCTTATTCTGGACACTTCTGACAGCTTCAGCACCCTGGTCCTCTCCCTTCATCACTGTCACTTTGCACAGTATGAGAATGCAGCACAGGGCACCCTGCAAGTGGTTCCAGGGAAACCAAACCTTGACTGAAACAGATACTTTATGTTACAGCGAAGAAAGGAAGGTTAAGAGCAAAAGATATAGTTTCAGTATGACTAAGCAAGCAGATTTATACTGAAGAAAGATCTTGGGAAAAGAAAAAGTGGGATTCGGGTTTAGAAAGATTTAAGGAACAGCTGAGTGCTCAAAAATACAGTATTAACAATCTCTAGCAGCAGCAGAAGTATTCATGCGCCAGAAACTCAGCTTCCTGTTATAGGACCCAGTTGCTATAGAAACTTGCAACTGGGAGCTAAATAAAGTAATTTCTATGCTAGTGTTCGTGTCTGTAACTTCAGCACCTGATGCTAACCAAATTGTGCTCAATAAACAAATTTAAACTCTAAAAGCCTGCAATGACTTCACAATGGTTTCTACACAACTGATTAATCCCAATTGATCTTGGCTTAGAACACAAGAGCAAAAGAAATCAACAAAACAGGGAAAAGACTACTCCAGACAAATATGCCTCCCCATTATTTCTTTCTTACTTGATTTCCTCCTTCTCCTATTTATTCTGCCTTTTTTTTTAATTTTGAAACAGCCTCTTTCATGGCTAGCCACACAGTTGAGCTGACATCTCTGATCCTCTTCAGACAAATTAATTCTGCATTAACCTGCAGTTGCTCTTGCATTCCTTTCATATATCATTAAACATTTACTTCGGGTTAAAAGTGTGAGAAGCGATGTTAACAGCCAAGTGCAAATCCTTCTTCCAGTGCAGGATCGCAGAGATGAGGCACAAGGGGCAAGTTGGCAGAATTCATACGAGGCAGCTCATACTGTGGGAACTGCAAGAAATGCTCATCTCCCAGGGGGCATGAGCACATCAGGTAAGTGGTGAACGTGGATGCCAGGGCGTCTTGAGTTAGAAATGTTTTCTTTGTAGAGAGCAGGAATTGTTATTGTTATTACAGTACCACTTTTCTGTACTGACTAGGAAACAGGAGATCATCTCAAGATTTTCAAAATTCAGACTCCTGACATTAAATACAAGTTCAGCTTATAAATAATACTAGTGCCATGAGTAGTCATGGAAGACAGACTTAAACCTCTTCAAAATTACTTTGTCAGTATTCGAAAAGATGCTTGGATATTTCTGCAACATCTGGCAAGATGGCCAAAGCTGAGGCTATGAAGGGTGTTACTGAGCCATAGCAGTGACTGCCCTCCGTTTGGCAGCCCTGCATGCTCAAAAGTGGCCAAAGCAGCCCATAAATGACGCCTGTGAAGGAATGGGTTGACACCTGGGGTGCATAGCAGTTCTGGGGGAAGAAAGTAGAAGGACAAAGCAGCAGTGGTGCGGGGGGGAGGGTTTCATCATTCTTAGCAAAGGTGAGCAACAAATGATATCGTCTTATCCCTGAAAGGGGAACCTAGGAGAATGGCTGGGCAAAGATGTATGTAGGCACCTGAGGATCATTCCACTCTAAGCTTGCATGGAGGGTGAACACAAAGGGGATGGAGAAACCAAATTTTACAGCATCTCTCTGATGCATGGTGGGTCACTGGGCTCAGACAATGGGTGACAAGCAGCTGGGATTCCCGTGCCAGGTGGCCAGTGGCACACAGTTCCCTAGCAGACTTTGGTAGGCGGCACAGGCAGCTGACAAGCACAGGCTGCCCGACAGCTCCCAGGCAGCAGCAGGCAGCCAGTCAGCCTGCCAGCCAAGTCTGAGATAGTGGGCTTCTGCCCATAACAGGAGAGCAAATTCTAAATGGTAGAGCTACTTGGAGGATCACAATTGCTAGCTTGAGAAAGTCTGGACGGTAAAGTAGAGAAAATGTACATTTCATCAGTGATCATGTGAACCAAAGCATTAGGCATGAGGCCAAAGTCTTTGGAACAAACTTGGTGAATTAGGTTAGCCTTTGAAGTGCTTTTGTGGCAGTAATTTGTTCCTTCAATTTAGTCCAATGATTTTTTAATATAAAATATTTGGAAGAAGAGGTACTCTGCTCATATCCTGTCAGAAGCAATGTGTGTGGGATGTATATGCACCAAAGATATACATAAATGTGTATGCACATGCATATATGCATAATTCCCTGTTCAACATTTTATCGGCAACAGGGTATCGGCTGCTCAGAACCGAGTCCTGCTACTCATGCCAAGTCCAGGCATTAAGGAGATCATGCTGAATTAAACGCAGTTCAGCAAAACACTTGCTTAACATAAAAGATGTGTTTGCAAATCATTGACTTCAGGAGAACTTACCCACAAGCTGAAGTTTCCACATACGCTTGAATGCTATGTTGAATGAGAATGAGCTGAAATTCACACATAAAATGAGACCATGCTTAAGTGCTGCCACCAGTAGGAGATGTTTCCAAGCCTTTGGATGACAAAGGAACCCGTAAGGAAAGGACAGAGAAGTACCATTTACTACTTAGTTCCTTCAGG
The DNA here is from genome assembly GCA_025447955.1 of Psilopsiagon aurifrons. NCBI lineage: Eukaryota > Metazoa > Chordata > Aves > Psittaciformes > Psittacidae > Psilopsiagon > Psilopsiagon aurifrons. Next base: position 4,010 of record JAOEHY010023874.1, read on the forward strand.
GAGGGACTTGACTTCAGAAATGGAAAAGAAAGGAAAGTCAGAATCCTGAGATGGGAAGGCCAGACTTTCTAGGTACTATATGTTGCTAATGACGACATGAAGACTTCTCTAGAGGGAGGTTCATAGGAGGGAAGTATGTTTTCATTGTTGCATGCTTTTCAAATAAAGATGCATAAACCAAAAGGGAGACACTTAAGTGCTTTGCAGAACTGGAAAGCCAAATTTATAACCTCCTTGCCCTGCTTCTCTTCCCTTCCTTTTTTCCCTTTGTTATCTCATGTCTTTTCAGTCACTGTGATATCGCTCAGTGAGTAAGGAACAATATTATTTATTTCTTCTTTTCAAAAGCTTCTGGAAAATTTTGCTTGCTCTTTTTTTCCTTTGCCACTTATTTCTTCTTTATAATGCTATTTTATATTACTGCAGAAGCTGCTGGACAGAATATGTCTTCCAATTTGCATTTCTGGCACATAAGTTCTGCCTCTTAAAGTGTTTGTGCTACAGAGCATCATATGCCTTACTGTGATGGCTCATCCTTCTGCAGGATCAGAGCTTCCAAATACTCACAAACCCAGAAAGCTGCAAGCTGGTCTCTTCCCTGCCATCTATCCCAGGATCCATGCCAAGCCTTCAGGTCTTCACTCCAAACCTGAAGTCTTTTTCTGGTGAAGTTACAAGGAAAGACAGAAGCATTTCAGTTCCAAAGGTCCCATTTAGGCTGTAAGTGCACAGTGAGTTTCACACAAGGACTGTTAGTGGAGACCGAACGAATTTGGTGCATTACTGCTGAAGCACAAAGTACTTTGCCTGGAGAATTCTTTTGGCGAATTGATGGCCAGAGGCACTTCTTAGAAATGAAAAGACATTAGTAATTAGTATTTGCCCATGCACTGTAGAAAGAGGCAGGCCAAAACCGACAACTCACACTTTGATCTTGTCACCAATTTCTCTAAGTTTCTCAAAGGCCTGTCTTATTGTTCTTCATTGCTAGTCCAAACAAAGTGAGTTAAAAAGAAATTGGGTGATAAAATAAACTATGGCCTAGAACTAGCTAGGATATGCATGCCCACTTAATTTTATGTGCAGTACAGGTCACTGCAATGATTACTCACAGCATGTTAACTTTCACATGTGCATAATTATTTCCAGGATCAGTACATAACAGGCCATCTTTCATCGCACAGGAAAATTAATGAGGGATCAAAATTTAAAGTCCTAGGTCTGAATTTCTCTGAGATGTGTGACTTCAAAATATAAATCTAAGGGGTTTCAGGTTGCCAGTAGTACCTCCTTTCTAAATTTCAACAGTAAAGTCTAGCTGAGCATTTTAATATGTTGGTTTACTCAGTGATACTTTTCACAATTATCTGGTATACCTAAGCATATTCTACTTCAGAGAAGTAACTGACTTTTATAAGGAGGAAACAGTATTTTGAGGACATAAAATCTATTTATAAACCATGTTCGGTATTTAAGTGGGAAGATGGTAAGAAACAATTAGCTGTTTGTGGGAAGAATTTCTCTGTTCCTTCTATCACATCATTTTATTGCCATTTTTTCATCTTGGTTCCACTTTAAAGAAATTAAAGAAGTTAAGACCTAAAGGAACAGCATCAACTTTCTCTCTGTTCATGAAAGAAATAATAATGCTTTGTTCATTTCTTTAATACATTTGACCAAGTATGACTTTTCTTCTTGTTAAATCTTGTGCACTATTTAATTTAGAAGAAACTTTCGACACATTCTAAAAAATAATGGCAAGGAAATAGTTGCTTACAGAGGACTTGATAAACCCTTTATGTGTCTAATGGGCAAATTGAGCTGATATTTTCCATTCCTCCCATCCTTGTGAGGAGATAACTGGCAGCAGTGGAAAGGGAAAGGTGGGAAAGGATGCAACAGAGTCTGATTCTCTCAGAGCAGCTGGGTTTCATCTGATGCTTGGGCTGCTGGAGGGCCCTGCAGCTCTGGACATGGGTTGGCAGCTGACTGGGTGAGGAAACTTCTGTGGGAAAGGAGGTGAGAATGCCTGGCTTTGTTTTCTTCAGTTTATGTTATTATTGAGGTTTGGGTCTTTTCCCCCTGATTATTATCTCTAAAGAGATGCACTTGTATCCCATCATTCTGACGTTTAAAGATGTTCATGAATGCATTCCCTATGGAGAGGAAGTTTTTCCTTTTCTTGAATTATTCATGAGTGTGATTTTTTGTGGGTTATTTTTACTGTAAGGGTAACCTGTCTGCTCAACTATTTCCTCCTTGCCTTCTGTTTTGACAGACTTTTAAATCTTTCCCTATATACCCATTCCCTTTTCTCCTGTATTTTGATGGCATATGGGACTTGGGGATTTTGGGGAGGAGGGAGAAGAAGAAAGAGGTGAGAGAGGTTACCTTTACCATGGAAATGCCTTAATTCTAGAAAATAATGGTGTATGTTTTAAAACACTTAATTCTTTCAGTACAAAAATGCAGTAACAGTCTCATAAAGAAATAAGCAGGTAAAATTACTTTTCCAGGGCTTTAGAGAGGTAACTATTGGAACCTGCATTTGAATTCATGAGCACTGAACCAGAAACTATTCTAGCTCTACTTTGCTCTAAAAATAAAGTTTTCCCTGCTGAAAGTCAGTTTCCCCTGCCTCCATTGACAAAGGCTGTAGTATTACAATGATTTAATGCAACTGAATATGACTCTAGGAATTTCAGAGCTCCCTGAAACCTGGTGAAGGCATCTCTGTCTATATTTTGAGGCAGAACTGTAATGTCTATGGTATAGACATAGCTTGCTTTCTCAGAAGCAAGTGTCCAGGGTTTAAATACATATGTATTGAAGTATTTTTAACTGAATGCAAATGAATGTAATAAATGCAGGTGACAGGAGTAGCATCTACCTTGTGAGAGGGCTTTAGATAATGTTAATGATCTGGAGGCTATTGCAGCTGGGAAAAAAAAAAAAAAAAAAAAAAAAAAAAAAAAAAAAACAAGAAGTTGTAAAGGTGGTGGCAAAGGTTAATTTAGACAGAAGAAAGTAGGGGGGCAGAGAGACCTTTTGAAGCAATTTGCCTGTAGGAGTAGATTTACAAAGAAACCTCATCTGAGGCAGCTGAATGAACTGGAAGAAAGAAGGCAATTGTCCTAGCATTTGATTGCAAGGTCGGAAGTATCTATGTGAAAGAGCGGCTGGGTTACTTAAAGGGTTTAGAAGGCAACTATCTACGGGATTGCTCGGGAGGCAAACACCATAGGGACAACAATGATGGAACTGGACAATATCAATCTATGAAATTATATGATGTTAATTATGATGAAGAAATATTTTCAAGTGGTTGATTCAATAAGCTAAGAAACATGGGCCTCAAAATACTTAAATATAGGTGTAGATCATATGGAATGTTGGTAGAGGGGGCATATGTCAATATGAGGTTTTAAGTGACAACCTGACTCAACTGATAGAATTGCCAAGTCTCCTCATGGAATTTTTGGGTAAAATCCGTGTTCCCTGAAGGATCTAAATCCGCCAAAAATAACAATATGTGGGGCATCATAAATAGTAAAGGCAGGACTTCAGTTAGAACTGAGATTGATGAGGGATACATGCTTGTGGCTACTTAATACGAATGAAGAAATTCTGAACATACCTGGTTATTGAAATATTTGAGTACTTAAAGTTCTTAGTAAGTGAGTGGATGTATCACACGCCTATGAAGCATAACAGTTGCACAACATACTCATTAATAGAGAGAACAAGGCAGACAAAAGTGGAGGATTATAACTTTACTAACTTTAAAAAATATTTCCTAAAATCCTTGTGTAAAATGGAGATTGAAAAACAGGTTTTAGAGACTTGGAGAGCAAAGACCTTTGTTTAAGCAGGTGCAGTCATTTTCCTCAAGGCCTGACTGATAGTTAAAGGACTATTTTACACAGCATGGTAGCTTTTGCATGTGCCCATCCATGGTTTTCATTCATAGGAAAGAGATACCTGCTATTGAAAAGCACACTGCTCTTAGAAAATCCCTCAAGACAGCTTAGCTGAGATGTTAATTTTCCTTTCAAGAGCCCTAGGCTTGTCATTGACATTAGGGGAGTACTGGAGTGCAACAGCAAACATTCAGGCAGGTTGCTGAGATAATCTGCTTTGCTAACCAAAATATGAAGAGACAGAAAGCAACAATTTTGTGTGTGTATTTTCACTACTCATAAGGGTTATTACAAAGCAACATTAGAGTGACAGAATAGAATGCATGCTGATGTTTACAAAAAAGAAGACGTGAAAGAAATGTGAGTAAGAAATACGAAGCCAACACTCATACTGCTGCTGTCATAAATGGGGCCTCAAAGATGAAGCATGAACATGAAGCACGCTAAGTGCTCACAAACATACTAAGGGAGGTTGTCCAATTCCCATGCTCTGCAGATGCACAGGATACCAAAACTCAGACTCGAAAAGTCACTTTCTCTGAGGTGGATGTAACTTGATTTTTGACTGAGCTGTCAATGTTCTTTTTCTTCTTACACACTTCTAAGCCCCGTATGGCTTGTCAAGCCAATAAAGTCTCACTGAACTGAAACTGCTTTCTAATTATGGCATATGACAATACCTGTGGAAAATCATTGCCTTCAATAAAATTGCAGAGGTAGAACTGATTGGGAGTTAGTGAGGGATCTGGTAAACAATGCTCAAGAAAGAATAGGATTCAGCACCTTCACTCTTAGTTCAGTTGTTTGCACAGAGTTAATGAGAACAAAATCTAGTAAAACACTCTGTGTGATATGAATGCCAATGCAATCCTGCTGAATATAAAGATTCTATTGCTGTGAAGACAGCATTCAGTATAGAAGTACATATTTGTATAATCAAGATAGCCTCAATGCTTCTCTAAGAATGAGAGTTGGCTGGGGTTTTTTCTCCTCTTTTAAACCTAGCTTTTAATTGCCATGCTGCTCTGATAGCATGACGTGATGTTTTAATACATGCAAGATGGAAGTCATTATCTCTTGCCTTTTTTTGCATTTTCATTTGACTTTTTATTTGCTGTCTTATTTTCTTCCCCATATTCCTATATTATTAGTCCCTGATGAACACATTACATTTTTCTGCTAAAGGTGCAGCACGTTTGATGGTAGATTTTATGTAAAGAATATCATGTTTGGGTATCATATAGAGTGATAGCAGCATATCAACAGATTTATCAAGTTTATCTGAATGCATATTTAAAAATGCTAAATGTGCTTTCAACTCAGTTCTGGCGAGTCTTTTGAATCTCATTACAATGCAACCTTGAGGGAGTTTGGAGTTCTAAACCAGAAGTAATTAGCTCTTTCTTTAAAGGAAATTTGCCCCTGCTGACAAAATATGAGCCCAAATCATTGCGATTCTTGCAGTGTTTAGTACGTAGAATCTGCTGCAATTGTTAAGTTTCCCTTCAAGTGTATTTGAAAAGATCAAATTAAGACACTTATTGAAGATTTGTTCCTGATGTAATGACATTGCCCTGACATCATAATGAAGAATAAATGTTTCTCATTACAAGTAAAATCACAGGTATATTGACTCAAGCATTTCCATTCTAACATATCGCTTGACCTCACGTGTTTGTTGTGTACTCTCATAATCACTATACAGGGGGTGAAAGTAGCATATATCAGAGCACACATCATAGGGATAGAGAATGTCAGTGTTTGCAACTTTTTTCCTTACTAGTGTTTTTTCAGGGCAAAATTGGTATAAGCCATATTTGCTATTTGATATTCCTATCAGATCTGCACACACATCTGGGGGAGCTGGATTTTGCTGTTGACCATAAGCACTCCCTTTTTATGGAGATTCACTTCTAAATAGATGCTGATCTGGGATCAGGGAGTAGCATGGGATATCCCAGGTGTTTCATCATGAATGGGCATTGCCAAGCACAAATAAGCCAGATAGAAAAAGCTGTTCCCAAGACTTTAGGAAATTCCTCAAGTCTGTGTTTCCGATGGCTCAAAGCTACAGCTTCCCACAGGAGCTGCAAATTCTCAGCCCAGCAGAAGTTAATAGGGTGCCACACAGTAGGTGTCAAATGAAGTACACTGAGTATTTGCTGTTATAACTATGAAATGTTTGGCATATGATCAGTTTGTATATTTAGTATTTTCTTTGCCTCCACTAAAGGAAATAAATCTCTGGGTGCTTTTCTACTGCTTAGGTATTCTTTATTGCTATTCTGTCCCTCATTTGCTTCAATAGTGTGCTGTTAAAATTTTCAATCCTCAAATAGTGATGTTTGATTTAATTTGATGGGTTTAGGAGGGTTTTTTTATTTAAACATTTTTGAAGCAAGGCAGTACATGTGTATGGCTGCCATTTTAAATGTTTCACACGGACTAAAAGTGCAAAAAGCAACACTCGATTAGGTGACGAAGCCCGTTTTAGAGCAGCTGAAAATGAGCATTTATATATTTCTGTCATGCAAGCTTTAGCATGCAAGCTTTAGCATGCATGACAGCTGATTCTTGTTCCTTTCCCATGGTTCAGCAAAGCTCCTAACAATTTTGTGAGGTGCACTGGAAAACCCATAAAGTGATTTTGCTTTATCCGTGCATAAATTACATTCCTCTTTTTCTGACTAACTGCTAGTGCATCCTTTTACTATCAACCTGGAGTTAGAAGTTTGCCACTACCTTTTGAAAAACAGCCTCCTAAAATAGAATCATAGAATCATAAAATACTTGGGTGGGAAAGGACCTTAAGATCATCTAGTTCCAACCCCACTGCCATGAGCAGGGATGCCTCACACAAAACAATGTCACTCAAAGCTCTTGAACACCACCAGCGATGGAGCATTCACAACTTCCCTGGGCAACTCGTTCCAGGGCCTCACCACCCTTACACTAAAGGATTTCTTTCTCATATCCAATCTGAACTTTCCCTGTTTAAATTTGAACCTGTTACCCCTTGTCCTCTCACTACAGTCCCTAATGAAGAGTCCCTCCCCAGCATCTCTATAGGCCCCCTTCAG
>JAOEHY010023875.1:6828-25163 GCA_025447955.1 Psilopsiagon aurifrons
CCCCTCCCCGCCCCGCTGCTCCCGCCCTGCGGCCGCCGCCGGTCGGAAACAGTCCGTGTGTAAACTCGACGTGTCCGGAACTGAGCGCGCCGCTCCCAGCTTTGCTCCGCGCGCGGCCGCGGGGCGCGCCAGCCAAGCGCGATGCTGGACCCTTCTTCCAGCGAGGAGGAGTCCGATGAGCTGCTGGAAGAGGAGCGGAGGGACGTGCTGGTGGCGGCGGGTGGCAGCTCCCAGCGGTCGCTGCCGCCGCCGCCCCGGGACCCCCGGGGCAGGGAGGCCGGTGGTGCGCGGGCGGCCAGCCCCAGCCCCTCGGTGCTGAGCGAGGGCCGGGAAGAGCAGGAGCGCCTGCAGCGAGAGGAGCGGGAGAAGCGGCTCCGGCTGCAGCTCTACGTGTTCATCGCGAGGTGCATCGCGCACCCCTTCAACGCCAAGCAGCCCACCGACATGGCCCGCCGGCAGCAGAAGGTGAGCCCCGCCGCCTGCGCTACCCGCGCCGGGCCGTCCCGCGCCCGCCGCCCCATAACGCTGCTGCTGCCGCCAGGCTCCGGCCCGCAACAGGTTGGGGCGGGCGCTGTGGCCCGGCGGGGCAGGGTTAGACCGGGCGCTGCAAAGCTCGTTGTGAGCGCGGCTTCCCCGGACCAGCCCGGTCAGCGAGAAACCCCTCAGTGAGCGGGGTAAAGTCTGTTAAGTTTCAGAGCCGCGCTGAAAGCCGCCGTGCCGAGGGGCTGGGAGCGCGGGCGGCGGAGCCGTACTGCAGGGGAAAAGATGTTAAACTGCTCGGCGCTGCGAGCTGGATGGAGTTAAACCTCCGGGAGGTGCCTCCCGCAAGTCGCGCTCTCACCATCTGTGCCCAGCTTCAGCCAATTCTGCCTTAATACAGAGGTGAACAAGAAAACTAGTTTGTTTCAGCAGTTAACTACGTGAGGTCTTTGTACAGGGAAACAGTTATCATGCTGAGAGTGGCCTTCTGGTGAAGGTTGACCAGAATTATTCTCTGCATCTAGTGCACGAGAGACAAGCTCTTGAGAATCGGCAGGTCTGTGATAGGGTTTTATGCTGTAACGGTGCTTATTATTTGTTACTTCCCAGCAATTGAATAGATAGAATAAAAGTTTTGAAAAAAAGGTGCTCTATTTCCAGGAAAGCACTGAAAAGCTTAGTTCTTGAAAGGTTTGCTCTAAAAAACTAACATAGCTGTTTGGTTTTGGGATTTTTTGTTGTTATTTTACTTTCAGTTCTGTAAAACAAGCAAACCCAAATCAAATCAGAGAAGAAACTGAAAAAAACCCTTCCCACATCACTTTCCAGAGGGATAGCGAAAGGGCGCAAAAAGGAATTCTTGTCTTTTTATGAACTTGACTTTCTATGGTCTTAGTATTTTCATGTCTCTAAGGCTTTGTAAAATTCAGTACTGAATGTTTTGAGGTGGCTGAATTATGCCTGTTGCAGGTACTTTGTGCTTAGTGTGTTCTTCTCTGACAAGTTGACATGGTGATGAAAATAACATTATTTCTGGAAGAACATTTTGGTTTTTAGGTGTTAGGTACTTAAACTGTGAAGCCTGTATGAAGACATCCTGTAAGCAGGAAGCCAAAGGAAATCTGCAGAATCAATTTTTACCACTGCATTGAGGACTCTCCACTCCAAACCAGTCATCATAGAAATTACATTGTGAAGGGACATCTTTAGGTCATCTCAGTGTGGCTGCCTCCTGGACAAAGCCAAAGCCTATCTCATGTAGTGCTGACATCAGTCTAGGCTCAAGCAGGAGGCTCAGAAGCCTTCAGAGGTGAGATCCTGCAGCCCTTCTGTGCATTGCCCTCCTCTTGATGATATTTTCCTAATCAGCTTCCAAGTTGTGGCCGTCAGCTGCAGCAGGTACTGAACATTTTAGAAGTTCTCACTGATCTCAGTCACTAAGTATAGGAACTGTGTTTTAAACATAACTACAGTACTAATTACTTTCATTAATAAGATGTATGAAAAGAGATTACTGATGTGCAGCAAATGCAGAAATACAACAGTTGTGAATTTAGCATATGAGCAATGCACAGGCTAATTGACAGAATTTACCTGATACCTAAAATTAGTTGTTACTCTTGCTAATTACTGTTTTTAAATGAACTTTGACTTTTGGTTTAACTGCTATATGTAGAAAGATTTTTGCGATGTTTAGGAGTTTAGCTGCTGGACAACAATGATTTGTCCTTTTTTGCTCATCAGGAACTATTTTAAATAAGACATAACACAAAAAATAATTATTTATGGGAGTTTCATTTCTGCCTAGAAGTAATGAAATGCACATAAACATCCTTCCTCTTTATTTGACAGTTTGATATATTACCCAGTGAATTACTGAATAGAGAGTAGCAGAACTGGTCCTGAGTTTTGAGAGTTCAGAAAACCTGCTTTGATAGCCTAAGATCACTGAGAGACACATGAAAGAGCCCTCTTTTCTGCTCTGATTTTTGCACTCTGCTGCGTGGTGGCCCTGTGTCAGCCTCAGGAGTGAGAGCATAACTACCTGTCTTACACTGTGTCCTGTAGTAAAGACACTTCTGGATGTGTGATAGCTGGACTCAAGTTCCGTGGGGTGAAAGTCTGTCTTGTTTCCTGAATGACTTTTCTCACTGCCAAGATACAATATGGATGTGGACTGTCCCTTAAATTTCTGCTTTTTTTTTGCCTCACATCTTGAGTGATGTGGCTGGCTATCCATTGTGAGGTGGAATGAGATTCCTTTCCTGTGTTGCTTAACTTGAGCCATTAACTACTGCATGCTTTGTCCATCATCATCAAATGATCCAAGGTATGGTTTCAAACCTGAACCTACAGTGTTTTGTGGTTCCAGCTCCCAGCCCAGTCTGCCTATCTCTGGTTGTGCACTCTTCATAAAGCTTTTGCACCAGCAGTCCTTCTGATAGCCTAAGAATAGTATCCACCCTGCTTGAGAGCAGAAGTAATTTGTTCTTTCTGCTAGTTCAATTTGGCATATTGCTGAGCAAATATTGCAGAATGCAGTTTGCTGCTTTTTTTAATGTGGAACATATTATCCAATAAGAGAATGAGCTGGAATTCATATATCAAATATCTTCAATTGCATTGTAATATCAGTAAGGAAATGGTTTATAATATGGCTGGCTTCTTTATGTTCTTGCTTCAGTATCAGATTTAAGATGTACTATACGGTATCTTGAAACTATCATAATGGACTGGGCTATATTAATTAACATAAAGAATTTTAAATGCAGGCAGTGTTTCATTCCACTGTTGTCCTTTCTTCTAAGTAAAATTAGCTCAGCTTTACTGTGCTAGATAAAATTAATTAAAAAAAAAAGACATCAAACTTTAAGAAAAAAGCTATCGTAATTCAGCAGAGTCTGTCAACCCCGCTAACTTGTTTTTAATGCCAAATTCAGTGTAATTTAGCCCAGACTTTGCTGAAACATATACTTCTGTAATTTGGCTGAATTCCTCTTTTAAATCTGCAGGATATGTGGTAAAAATACTCTTTTCTTTCTCCTTTTTTTTTTTTTTTAAACTGTTCGGAGTTGTTTGGTGACCTAATATTGCATCCTTCCTTACACTGGTTGCTGATAGGTTTGTGGTGGAGGGGGAAGAATAAGCCAATATTGTCGATGTGAAATCGAAGCATAGCATGTTTTTTCAAGGTGGGGTAGCAGGTCCTGACAAAGAGTTCTTCAGAGTAGAACTAATATGTACTTTGTAACATATTTTCATAGGTTTTTATGGACATTTTGTCATATATTTTACAAACTTTTACAGAAATATTAATGCATCAGTGCATTATCTCTCATGCTTTTATTAAACAAGTTTTATCTGTCTGTGGTTTAAAAAGACTTTGTCACTTTCTTGTAATTCCCACTTCTTTTTAATGAGTCCTCTGGAACATATTTCACATCTCTTCCTTTCTAGCCTAGACAAGAAGAGCTAATTAATCCCATTCCTCTTCCTTCTTCTCTCTTACCTCAGCCAAACTGAATCTCAAACCAGCAGGTTGAATTTGTCCGTAAAACGGGATTTAGGTAGTGAAAAGAAATGCATTCCATGTGTAACTGTCTTTAATTAAGGGGAAGTATGTGAATGTACAGAATCAGTGATTAGATGATGAACCTAGTAGCTGTGGTTTATACTAATCAGTTGTATACTTGTATGTACATACTTGGTTTCACTCAGGGAGCGTGTGCCAATGCCAGGTTCTTTATCTGGGAGATTAATTGAAGTTCCCAAAGGAAGAGACAGTGAAAGGCTACAATTGACTAACAAAAAAAAAAAAAAAGTTCTCCAGTGTTTTTCTTCGTCAACATTCTGAAATTTACTGTAGTAATCAAGTTGTCACACAGAAACCCAGGCCTGGAGGAGAAGTAACACTCCTACACTAAACAGGATTTCATAGCACATGAAGCTTAGTGTATCAAAGCTTCAGGTCTTGCTTTCATAGGTGGCAAGTAGTAGAATTGAGTAATTGAACAGACGGTTTAGAAACCATAGCTGGTGAGTGCAGTTTGTAAGTACATGATGGCCTGGTTTTCTGCCATCTCTTCCATCTACCTGCTCAATCATGAGTAGATAAAAGCAGGTGACTTCTAGTTAATTCTCAAAACTAGGGGTGGTAACAATCAGTAATTTATTTTCATCTGAACTCTGTGAGGTTGTCTTTCGTGTTTCTTGGACTTTACCTCTAAATAATAGGTTTGTAATGTTACATAGGTTTATGTACATTAAATACGTTTACCAGGAAGATGTTTGGTACAGGGATAGACTTCATTCTCATGGTCAGAGTTTTCTTCTCAATGTCTTTATTTCTTCTGCCTCAAACCCTATTTATCCTTGGTTTTGAGCTGGGCATGTGTATTTGCTTTTTATTGTCTGAGCTTGTTTTGCGAAAGAAAAAATGTCTTTTAGCTTCTGAGACTCCTTCCTAAGATGCTGTTTTCCCCCACTGCTACCTTAGCAAGGAAAGTACATCTGAAGCCATTGTTGCCAGAAGCTGCAAAAATGTTTCAGAGGAAGAGCTTAGCTGGAAAACATCTGATGAAAATGCTTCTGAAGAGCTTTCCAGGAACACATCTTCCATTCCTACCTTCAGTGTTTCATTTACAAATTTCAATTTTTATTATTTTTTTTTTGTGAAGTGCTTCAGAAAGTCATTTTAAATCCTGTTTATTTGCCTCTTTGTTTTTCCTCATTGCAAACACCTTGATGACAACTTGTCATGACGCTCAAAACTGCATGTAGTTTGTTTTCAGTCAAGTGAGTATAGAGTATTTTGGCAAATCCCGTCAAAGCCTGTTAACATAGTGACCTACACAGCTCTATACATGTTGAGACAAGATTGTTTGCAAATAGGCCTTATTACCCCAGTCAGAACTTCTTCTCTGGGGAAGAAGTTGTTCTTGCCTGCACTAGGGAAATTGCTCATGACGGCAGTTGAAGAAATTCTGAAGGGTGATAAGAGCAGAACCTTCTGCTTCTCTCCAGCGCTGCTTCAGACATGACAGTCCATCAGAGTGCTGTTTTAATCTTAAATTCTTCTGCTGCCCCACCAGCTCAGCATTGATCAGCATGACTTGGCCAACAGCCAGTGCTGGGGGGAGAAGGCTTTGATAAACCACTGTGTATTGAAGTGGACATGGAGGGACAGCCTGCAAACCTAGTTTACTATGCTGAGAAATTGATCAGTCTATCAATCTCTTCTTTTGCTTGCTTATTTTGTTTTCCTTATCTATTTTGCCTATACTTGTCTTTGAAATCTGGTTATTTTTTAAATTATTATTTGTGGGGACTTTTTTTTTCTGAATTAGTGACCTAGTGTTTGTTTCTGTCACCCATGGAGTATGATGAGTATGTTAACTCCATTGGCAAATACCCTATTAAAAGTACTGGAGGAATACTATTTGCTAGTTTTTTCTATAGGGGAGGCGACAGAAAGAGAGTTTGAGGGATCAGTTGACTGTCACTATCACTGCTGAAGCAGTGCAGGGGAATTTCCTGACTGGCCTACCTTGCATTTCTCACTCTTTGCAGGCAGTTGTTATTCTGACATTGTAATTTGCGTATCTGAACAGTATGCTTCTTATCAGACTAGTTTTTTTCTCTTTCTGGCTTTGTATAATTTCTTTTTAATACTGGTGAATATTGTCCTGAAGTTGTTTTTAGTGTATATTGTTTTCCTGTTTTAATGTACCTCTGTGTTTGTGTTCCTACTCTCCTCTTATACTTGTTTGTTTTTTGTGTATGGATGTCTCCTAGTTTGCTAGCTGAACACATCTTTGTCTCCCGCTGCTTCTCTTTTATTTCTATGCTTGCTAGAACTGGAAAGCTAATAGCCCAGGGACAAAACTTGCTGCAGTGTCATGTGTTCTTCTAGGAAAGTGCTTGGCTCTGCCTCTCCTCAGCTGGTTGAGAGATGTGTATTGGGGTGCTAGTCTTTGTTCCTTGACTTTGGTCCTGTATTAAATTGTACTGATTCCCAGTTAGTATGTTACCTCTGTCTGAACTGGGTGCCAGCCTCTGAGGTTTTTAAACATTTTAATCTTCAAGTCTCTTTTCATGTAGTTGTTTTTTTTTTTTTTTTTTTTTATTTGGCACAGTGGCTGCAAAGATGCCTCTTGTATTTCTTTCCAACTTACTCTTCTTGCTGCCTACTGATGGCTGTGGCATGCACAGGTCTGGTACTCAGGATTCTCCTTGGTTTCTAGCTGTTGCCATTCAGGAGGGGAGGCAGGGAGAGGAGCAGCATCTGCTGAACTGCTCCCTTTGCCTAGTGCCTATCTCTAATGCCCGCTTCTGCCTAGAAGTTTTGGCACCAAATTGAAAGCAGCCCAGTTCTTGTGCGGTACAGCTGATTCCCCCAGGTTTTGGAATAGCAGCTGTGAAAAGGCAGTTTTCAGTTTGTTGCTGTGTGGGGGAAACTGAGCAGCAGGAGAGACAGAGTGTTTGCATGTGAGTACCAGGCTGCATCAGCTTAAGTTTGTGTTTTGAAGGTTATTTTCACAGCCTTAACTGTTGAAGGCTTCTCATTTTTTGCTTTAAATTCCCTAAAAGTTGATGGTACTTGCCCAAAAGAATTTATTTCTTATTTATTTTGCAGCAAGAAGACAAAGTGTATGCTTCTCTTCAAGCGTGATTACTTGTATGCATAAGTGTAAGAATGGTCTTGAGTATTTTTCCTGTCAAGAAGGAAAAAAGCATTAATTACCAGCATCATGAAAAATGAAGAGAGCTACATTACCTGGTGAAGAAAAATCAGAGGAAAAGGACTGTACAAAAATTGTTCTCAAGCTCTGTTTCCATTTTTCTCTCATGCACTGGTTGTTAATTTATGTTCGATTATCTTGACTGTGGGGTTTTGGAAATAGAGGCAACAGTTTCTGTTTAATGAAAGTGCCAGAGGGGTACTCTGAGTGATAGTATAGGCACACACACAAAAATCCTTGGGATAGTACTTTGAGTAGACTTTCTTGGGCCACAGACAAGGACGTGGAAGAAAGGACAAACCACAGATGGTATATAAATGAGCTCTCCAAAGAGATGATGTACATCTACAAAGATTAGAGGAGAAATGGCAATTGGTGATGGAGAGTTTCATGGACTGAGTTGAAAGTGTTGGAAAAGTATGTGGCACTGAATTAATTTTGAAGTAGAGGAGCTGTTCAGCAAGGACAAATTAAGGGGAATGAATTTGTAGCAGAGAAATCTACTGGTCATGAGGGTTATGCTTTTCAGTGTGAAACAGAAATGAAGGAGGAATGTTTTGGGGATGACAGTTTTCAAGATATTGGGTTACGGGAAAGATATAAGGATTAAGCTGAAAAAAATGAATAGTCTCAATAGCCATGTCAGTGTAATACAGAATAACAAAGGCAAAGAGTTGGTGAGTAACTTGGTGCTCAGAAGTTGGAGTCCATGGAAATCAGAGTGGTAGGATACAGTGCATTGGAGAAAACAGTGTTTTCATGGTCACAGATTTTTTTTCTGCCACCTCCAGGCAGTCTGTGCCAAATATTTGTCTTGCTGGCTCTGTAGGGGAGCATCCCCACTTTCTTCCTATTGCTCATACATTCCTTCATTTATTTCTAAATTATATATGCTGAGGTCTTGTAGCAAGGTGCTGGTTCCTGTTTCTTGTTCAGAAGAGTTCTACGAATGTTTCACAATTCCAACTGTTTAATACCTGAAATATGAGTTAGTGTTAAAATATTAATATTGACCTTTTTATTATTTTGATCTCCTTATGGATGGAGTATAAACAAAGAAAGTAAATGAAGAACTGTTTTATTGGTGTGGAGCTGATACTAAGTAATCTTAGCAATCAGTTCCCTTCTGATTCTCTCTTCTTTCCAACAGTGTCATCAAAAGGCAGAGGATTTTTCAGTCTCAAGCTAGTGGGGACTGAAGAGGAACCAGTATTATTTGGAGGTAGAATTTAACAAACTCAATTTTTCTAGTAATCTTAAACTTGCAGAGTTGGAGTGTTTGCTGAATGGACACCTAGATCCAGCTTGTGATGACTTAATACTGGATGCCATGTGATTGTTGTAACCACATATGTGCTACAAGTGGTAGAGGTACTGATCATACTGTTATTTGGTTGTGAAGCAATTAAAAGCATTTTAGCTTAAATGTTCTGCGATACAGATTCTACTGATCTCATCTATATGGTTTTGGGTTCTTTTCAGCATGCGTTGGCTCCCAAATTCAATTACTTTAAAAAAATCACTTGAGATTTTTCAGGCCAACTTTCAACGTTGTCTTTCTCTGCCCTCCAAGCTTTTAGGTACCCTTACTTAATGTTTCCAGGCCTTTTAATGTGATAATAAATGTTAGACAATGAATGTCTTAAGTTTTAGGTATATAAGCCTTCTGGTTTACTGCTTGGAATATAAAAATTAAGCATCCGATAAAGGTAATATGAGAATGGAGATCTGGCAGCCTGAGGATATATAGATATATTTTGCTTATGTGTTGATGGAAAGGAAATAAACTAACAATGTAATTCTTAACCATGTAATCTAAAGGTGTTCTGCTGAATCTGCAGACCAGTTACCACTGGTATCAGAGTATGTGAATATTTTTGTGCATGGCTGTCACTCGGGCACTTTGTCTGTAGGATGACTAGTACTTTACGGGACTGCTGTTACTGTGAGATGAAGAGTTGTTCCTTCCATCTTTGCCCTGACATCCCGCAGGCTGGGTTGGGCAATTTTTTAGACTCTATTTTGTAAATTGCAAGGAAGGACAGAGGTATACTGCGAACATGGCTGGGTATTACTGGTGTATTTGCTTGACTCTTCCTCAAAGTTGCGTTGGAGCAACTGGGTTACAACAGTCTGCTACTTTAATACAACTTGTCTGTAGACTGAAAGCATCATGTAAGAATGAAAGTATTAATTACTTAAAATTGCAACAAAGTCTTTCATATGTTTTATGTGTTGTGGGTATTTAGACTCTGACAGATTACTAGCACGTTAATTTGCTAACTACAGTTGTTAGTCAGCACTCGCTCTGGAATGGCCTTCCAGAGGTCACAAAGATGTGATAAATGAGTAAACTGCTTAAAGCCTCCATATGCATGACTGTTGCTGTGTTACAAGGTGTGTCTATTACAAGTGAACTTAAGCAGAGCAGTGCACAAGGGAAGGAGACTGTACAGGTTGGCAGAGTTCTTTCTGCATTGTAAAAATGTGTTTCTAAGCCTCACCACTGTATTTTGCTAATCCAGGCCTGATGGTGTTGGACTGATGTGCCATGGCTGTGGCTACTGTCCAGTAGCTGCAGAAACATGTTCTGCAGGGATAACTGAGAGGCTTCTTAAAAGTAAAACCATCCCCAAAGCAACATAGTTAATCAGTGACAACGTCATCATCTGCATCACCATTTTAACTTGGATCAGGAGTGTGCTTTGAGGTCACTCTCCTTGTACCGCTTGCAGAGTTCTGTCTTGGGCTGCATGAATATGACTGTGCATGGGCAAAGGAAAATCAGAAATTTCATTCTGGGAACATGTCAAGACCATGCAAGTAGTGTGAGGTAGAGCCTCCTGAAATGCACTTAGGGTGGGTGTTAGGTCCTCAGTGTGAGCTGTTTCACTGTTCAGATGCGCTTTCCTCGTGTCACACTGATCCAGCATAGACAGGACTTCAGAGAGTCAGAAAGATTTAGAATACAGCAACTAACACAGAGTCAAGAGAGATGGAACCTAAGTGAGGTAAATAGTATAACAGGGAAGTTTCCTTTCTGAACCAGTAAAGCAGGACAGAAGCTGCAATGCAAGCATAAAAACAGCTGAAGTAACAAAGCAATAGTCTTGCTATGTCTGAAATTAATTAGGGGCAATAAGCTGCCCCTAATTACTGAAAGGGTGGGATCCGCAGCAAAGTTGGCTGGGATACTAATTATAATAACTGATTATAAGAAATAGAATGAATAATTAATGACTGAGAAATCATTTTCAGGGGTATCTTTAGACAGCAAATAAAGTGCCCTTGGAAAATACTGTGACACCCTGAGCCATCTACTGAATCTAATCCTGCAGGCAGACCTGAACCGATTTACAAAAGGTTGCTGTGCTTATACTTCTGGTGCTGCGATAGGAATTAATGGGGGCAGAATCACAGATAGAATAGGAATAGTATTTTCATGTCAATATCAAATGCTCTCTTCAGTTTTGTTTTGTTTTTGTTTTGAATATATGACTTCAGTAGAACCTGTTTATGAAATATGCTGGTATGCTGTATCTTTCTTAAGTAGTTGGCCTTGCAGTAGTCTGCTGCTCATACAGTTGAGTGAGGTCTTTAATGCTTGGAGAGGGCCTTTGGGTAGCATCCTCTCTGCATTGATTGGTAGCATGTGTATGTGTGGCAACTGTTGGTTGTCAAGTGTATGTGCCACCAAATGGACTGTGATTTTTTTTTTTCGCATTCTTCAGAAGCAGCAATCTGAAAATTACAGCTGACAGAACAAAAATGGAAAGTTTAAAGATTTATCTTCCTCACAAAAAACCCCAAACCAAAACAAACCCAACCACCATCTGGCCTGATGAATGATTTTATTTAATTTTTTTTTTGTTTATCCTAAGCCGTTCTTTCAAGGGGTTAATTAGGGTCAAGTTTTTTCCCAGCACCTGTTTGGGTGTTCCTGCCTAAGTGCTCACTCCTTCATTTATAAACTTGGAATGTTTTAAATAGCCCCGATCCTCAATTACTTGTTTATAGAAACTTTAATAAGGAATAAATACTCAAAAATGCTTGGAATCATTGAATCCCGATTGTAATTTCCTGTGATGCTTCTAGGCATTTGCTGGCTGTGCTGAGGTGCGGATGGCAGAAACCAGGAGAGACTTGGGTGCCTTTAAGTGATTAAGCTGTGAAACCAGCCCACTGCTGTGTGATGTCCCTCCAGACAGGCATAATGTTTAATTCTCACTGATCGATTTGTGATCAATCATAGCAGTGAGTCCCCCTTTATGCAGGATTCATGCTCACAGGGGGAGCAAACTCAGACCTGAATCCATGGTGTCTTTTATTTGTTCTGGGTGTCAATAAATTGATCAGAATCTCCTTGGTCCCATAAGGTTGTGTTGTAATAGACTGCTCAGTATCTGTTTGTTTCCATAAGGTTGTGTGTTGTAACTCTGAATGTATTCATGTGCTGGAAGAGGGGAAACAATTGGCTCATGTACGCTTGAAGTGAGACCACGCTGTGCTACTGAGGCAGGGGATCCTGCTGCTGGGGGCACATCCCCACTTCCCTGCATGCTGTGTATGGTTATGACAGGATGGGGAGAGAGTATGTGTGTATGCATGAGAGAGGCAGGGGAAAACAGCTATGGATACTGAGGGGAGTAGAATGAGTGCTCCACAGCATGTTATGATCTAATCTGTTTTAAAGAGGTTACCCATTGAGCGTAAAATACGGAATACAAGTTACTCAATACTGCTACTTTTTAAAAAACATCTGTTTGTTGTGAAAGTTGTGAAAATTGTGAATTGCCACTTTTTTCTTTAAAAACAACCGACACCCACTATTTTAATTTTTATTAACATTGAACTTCCAGAATTGATCTGATTCCTTAGGGCTAGCTTTGAGTGTGTCCCGCTGAAATTGCTGCACTGAATTTCTACTTTTCTATTTCGGCTTTTTAAGTTTTGCAGATGTAAGGCTTAAATATCTAATTAGGTTTTGTAATCTAGGATGGATTGATACCTTCATTGCAGAAACTTCCTCTGGATTGAAACATAGCATATGTGTTCTCAGTGTGAGGGATAATTTATTTTCCTAATTCGATTCAATTTGGTGTGTTTTTTTTTATTTTGCCTACACTGGAGGAAAGGAATTAGTTCCAATGGGAAAGTGACTGTTCTGATTGTGTGGATAATAAAAATACAAGAAAAAGGAAAAAAACCTACCCCCCTGCACTGTACAACTGAGCCTATAGCTGTTGCCTTTTCCTCATTCTTTCATGAGTCTACAGAGCAACTAGCACAGGTGTCATAAGGGGAAAAGAAGTTTTTCTTCGTATCAGTGATCAGAATCACACTGCCTCGGTGCTGATAAAATAAATGGAGTAATGCATACTGATTATAATAGCTGGAGTGATATGTAGGCTGAGAGATTGAGTACAGAGGTGTGAGATGTTGAAGCTCTGAGCAATAGTGATGGTGAGTGATGCAAATCCATTTCAGTCTGTAATGCTGGAGAGCCTGGAAAATGGACAGGATTGCATAATAGCATCCAAAGAAGATAAGTAGCCTCTAACCATTCCTTTCAGAAAGGGTGAAGGATTCAGAGTGAGAAACCAGATTGTTTTGTCAGTGGAGTGAACCCATCCCTGGATGGTTTGAGCATTTCATGTTTAAGACGGGTGTCAGGTAATATTTATTCACTGCAATCATGAATAAGGAAAAAACCAATAGAACTTAGGGTACTATCAAAATATAAAATGGTATCAAAATGCTTGCTAATTTTAAGGCTAATAATTTTAAGCCAAATAAAGCATTGAAATAATTCGAGTTTTTTTCTAAAGCAAGTAAATTTGTGGACTCAGTGCAGAAGAGTGAGAAGGATCAGAATGGTCTTAACTAATACAGCTTTAAAGAGGGGATGGCTGAGTTAGGGACATAGTTTCTCATGCGGTAGCTTCTGAGGAGTTTTGTGTATGTTTGCAAGTTGTGCGCATACACCTTAGTAACCCAAAATAAGGACTTTTTTTCAGAAAGGTGACAGAAATAGGATCTCTGTAGGTTTCCCCTCCATAGTTTTTGTGTTAAACCAGGTATTTTATCCACCTGCCGTTCAGAATATTCTTTCTGAATCACAAAATATTTACCAGGGAATATCACCAATACTGCCAAACAGCTCTACTACTGTGTTTGTGCCTTTAGTGCTACCTTGTGCTTTGCTTTTTGCTTTTTACAGAACGTGTAGTAAGCTGGGCTAGGTAAGGTACTGTGTCTTGGGTACACGTGAATGAAATTCCTGCTTTGCAGTGGGATGGAAAGTTTATCTTGTGAAATTATTGCAAAGCTGGTGAATGTCTTCAACACACAAACAAGTTATTGCGTATCTTAGCATTACACCAAATGGGAAAGGACCTCCTGGGCTGAAGCAGTCTCATGTCAAAGAGACCTGTTGTCTCTCCTATAAGCAGGTAAAACTTCGGTTTGTGGGTATCCCCACTATTTTTCATTACTCTTATAACTGTGAGATTTTGCATTTGCAGTTTGTTTTATACCCACTTGCTGTTCTGTCGGCTCTGACCTTCAGTTGAAGTAAGTTTTTCCTTCCTGAAGGATTCAAAGACGACAGTCTCATTCTGCTGTATGAAACAACCCAAGCTCTGAACCATCCCTCAGGCAGTAGTCTCTCCTCTGATTATCCTAACAGCCTTTCTTTGTGGATTTTGCAGCTGGAATTAAAGCGCCCTCCTACTCGTGTCGCCTTTCACATTAGTACAGTGCCTGGGGTGCGCTGAGGCAGCGCATCTGAGCCTTCAGCTCAGAGCAGATGAGAACAGAAATCTTGCACAAGTTCGCGAGGGTCCTGGCCTGAAGTGTGGGGATTTCACCCGTTTTCTGTTACCGCAGCTCCCACGCTGGCTATGTTTTCTGGTACAGTTTTCTTACCCACCTTGTGTGCTAGTGCATCTTAGCCTCAAATTTCAGTATCAGTCTTCAAAATCACAAGATTATAATGTCGTGTTCCTGTTCTCTCTGTGCAAACAAGTATTGAAATACTGCTTTTATGTTTAATTTGCAGGAACAGCCCTCCAGAACTTTGCAGCTACCTTCCAAGAGGTCTGCTTTTCCTCCTTTAACACCTTCCTTCACGTCTTAGTGGATTTTTCCCCCCTGCTTTGTGGCAATATCTCAGCTGCTTAACTGTTGTCTTGATAAGATCTACAGCATCCTTTGAGCCCAAGCAAGAATTAAAAGCAAGTGTATTGCTTGATTTTATCATCTTTTAAATACTTCTGGCATATCTGTGACTTTGTATGACTAATCCTTCTGGTTCTGGGTCAGATGTTGCCCCATTATCCTGATTCCAACCTTATTTTTACATGCTTCTCCTGAGGAGTCTATGCTCTTCTGAATATGGAGACCTGCTTCCCTCCTTTGGGAAGGAGATTTCTTTGGGTGATGCTGGACAACCTTCTGATTCTTCTCTTGAAAAATTTCCCCACTCCCTCGTTTGGGTCTCTCAGCTCTTCAGCTTAGATGACTGAATTGGCTAACTCCTCTTAATTCCTTGATGTAGAGAATAAACCACCACTTCTCAGTTTCCAGGCTAAAAAAATCTTTCTGGCAAAATGCAGACTGCTGAGACCAGATTCATGCTCAATAACCGTGCATATCAGCAAGCTCTCAAAATTATTAAGTGCTGCAGTGATAAAGAACAAAGGCCGTTCAAAGGCACAGTTTGTATGTGTTCAGTTGCAGCATTGCTGTGTGCCTTCAGTTTGGTTTTAGGCTAGCTGCTATCAAAGTCCAGTAAGCTTCTAAAAAGGCTATTTCTGGCATTCTGCCCTGGCCACATTTGGCATGCTGTCGAGCAGAATTTAACAAACATCTGTTAGATCAGGCTTTTCACTGACCACAAGAGGTAAAATGATCAGGACAGACTGATTTCTGTACAGAATGAGTCTAGACTTGGGATTTTTTACTGTAGTTTTGCATATGACTTGAATTCTAGTAGCAGACAACATGTGTAACAGGGCAATTATACTGCAGCATTTTGGAGTTAATTCTCTCCTTTAAAATATTATGCAGCATACTTGAGCCAGTGTTTTTGTTTTCAAACCCAGTGCCATGTATATACGTTGTTTTTTCTGTGTGACAAAAGGCATGGATTTGTGCTTCCTTCCTAATTTCCTTTGACACCACAACTTTGTGATTGAATAGACCACAGCAATGAATGGCTTGTGGGTCTACCTCATCTTTTATCCTGCCTGTAGTGCTATCAATCATTTATGTGTCTCCCAAGATTGGAAAGTTGCAAGGAGCCTTGGCCTGTCTGCCTTGCTTCTACTCAATGCTTCTAAGTAATTACAGTTTTCGGAAAAGCTGGTACAAAGAACATACTGAGAATTATTCTTAAGGCCAGTCATTATTTCTGTACTTCTTGGGAACAGTGCTCAGTGCTTGTGCTAGCGACTGAGTGAATTGCTTTGAAACTCTGCTACTTGTTCCTGTGAGGTTTACTTGCACAAAGTTGAGCAAATCTCATTCACCACAACTCTATCCCACTTCTCGCACTCCTGAACTATACTGGATTTTACAGAACAATATGTGTGTCTTTTGGTTCAGGGTGGCACACTCTGGTCCTTTGCACCAGAAGGATAAAAAACTTTAGGAAGGGAAAAATAAGCATCCTGTCAAATGATTTCTTGGTAAAAACGCAGAACTGGAGCTGGAGAAAGGAATAAGCTCAATCCCTGCCTCTGGAAGCTCTGAATTTTGTATGCTTCAGTCCTTCATTGTTATGCCTTCTGTGCAAAACTTGACATGTAGCTAAGTGTTGGTCCTCTGCTGTCACTTTGCAAATAATAGAAATATTGGAAGTTAATTTTTGTCTGAAGTTTAAACAGGAAATTGCATCTCCAGTATAGCCGCCCTCCTCCCCCCACTTCAATAGCTGTGCTTCAATAGCAATAGCTGTGCAAGAGTGTTAGTTCTGTTCCTCTGACATGTTCCTAATCACCATGCCGTTTTTTCTCTTTTTCCATGAGAGTGGGAGAGATGGAGATCAAGAATCCTGTTCTGTTGCTTTTGGTTAGATACATAAATTACCAGCACACAGTGTGTGCAGAAATCTTCTTAAACAGCTTTTGTGGGATAAAAGATAAGAATTTACTCCTGACTTAAACAAGAAAGGCCGGTGTGAGCATCTGAAGATTGGTCACCCAGCCCCTGCTGGTGATCTGAGAGGGAGGAGTGCTTGATAATTGTATGTGACAAGGCTAGTCCAATTTATTTTTTCCAAAAGTGAGTTGTTGCTGTTAGAAAAATTCCCTGGAAAACAAATGGATATTGTATAAAACCCTCAACAAACCAAATCCCAATCTCTAGATTATGTAGTGGGTTTGGGAGGAAAAAAAATAAAGGTTTTCCACTCCTACTAGTTTGAGAAAGCCTTTGGTGTCAACTCAAGTGCTGATGGATTGACTGGGTACCTCACTCGAGTTAACTCATCAGAGGTTTAAAAAGACACCTGGAGACACTGTGTTTTCTTCCTCCAGTTTACTGCCCATTCATAAGGAGAAAGCTACAACTGTGTCCTGAATTTGCGAAACTATCTGCAAAGAATTTAGTGGTGAGTTTATTTTGAGGTAAGGGAGTGGTTTTCCTTCCATCTGAACCTAAACAAAAGATATGAGGAATAGAAAATAAACCCTGAACATAAACTTCAGCCTATCAGTGAGTTTTCACTGGATTAAAATGCATCTTGAAGCTGTTTGGAGGAGAAAGCTGCGCCTTCCTCCCAGTGTTTAAATATGATGGAAGGAAAGACGCTGTCACTCATGCATCTGAGAAGGAGGGCTATTGGTAGTTTTTTCTTGGCCATAGACTGGAGTTGGACAGGACATGTTCACTGGGCAGTGAAGCGTATTGACTTACCAATGAGGGATTTTGTCCTTATTGTCTGCACCTTTGTATTCCTGCTCTGTGGTGCCAAGGTGAGATGCTAGTCTGTGTCCCTAGGCTCCCTGGTAGCCCTCTCTATCACCTGAAGGGATTGCTTTATAAATGCAGACATGTAGTAGTCTGGTCTTTATTCTCTCTTGTGTTTGGATTTTACAGCTTTAGTTCTACTCCAGTAATTCCCGTGTTGGCCCGTGTGTGTTAAGCTTGTCTTTGAGCCCAATTGCTGTCAGTAGGGAAAGCTGGGAGGCTTTCAGCTGACTTCCTTTCATTGTTTCCTTCAAGCACCTGATGTTATCTCATCTGCCTTTGTGGTATTAAATATGTGTGCTGTCCTGGAATCACTTAACCTCTTCCCATCATGTGCCTGCAGTGCCCTGCTCGGATTCTGGCCTTTGAGGAGCATGAGCAAGTCAACTTCTTTTGTTTCAGTGGGATTTTGCACAGGTAGATGCTCTGTGAATATATTGTGAAGTTGTAACTAAGAATAAAAGACTCTTCTTTTTCCTTCCCCCCCCCCCCTCCTTTTTTTCTGTCTAAGAAGGGAGCAAAACATGATCACACTGCTGAGCTCTAATTACAGTACCATCAGAGAGACCTGCCTGGTTTGCCTTTTGAGCTTTGCGCTGTGTCAGGTAGGTTTTGATCAAATGTGTTCCTGCCAGCATTCAGTCGTTAGCATTCAGTCTAAGTTAGTCACCAATGAATTATGGTCTGTGATATGGTCCAGGTCCCATTGCTCTAGTTCTTTTTCTCTTTATTGATTTCCATTCTCGTTTTCATTATTGCCCTGGTCTCTTACTGCATGCTTTCCTGCTGCTTTTATTTTATAGCTTTTCAGAATGAATATCCATGAGTCACAATTTGAAATAAAATGCTAATAATGACATTATGTGACACTTTGAAATAAAAATTTTGAGATTGTTCCTTAAGTATTTTAAGTGGTGAACTTTGAGAAAAATCATTCCACTGTGCAATGATAGGGCAGTGGGGAAAACAAAAAAGGCTGGTAAACTATAACATTTTAATGCTGCTACTGCTGAACCCATGACATTTAAATACCTCATTCTTGAAAAGGTTTGTCAGTTCTTTATCTACCGAGTGGTCCACCTATCAAATTGATGTCTCTCCAACTTAGAGACAAGGATGTCATGTGGGACAGTGTCAAACGCT